>JBCAUG010726767.1:0-12228 GCA_038406175.1 Haplosyllis leylae
CAATGCATCTCCAGTCAAAGTGGACTTCCTCAATAGCCTGCCACCTGGGGTCATACAGGGTTGGATCTCTTTCTGTAGATCTACCATTGTGAGCCATTAGACTAAAAGGATTTAGGAAAAGGTGTCACTAACCAGAATGATGACTGGTGAAAACAGAAAGATCCCTATAAAGAGCCACAGCAAGTATGCAGCAGCACTGAGAAGCTCAAGCCACATTGCGAATGTTTTCTGAAAGGGAAAGAGTCATATCGCTTGAAACTGAAGACTAGATCTATCACCTGTGATGGCCAAGCACATTGGCATATCGGTTAGGAAGAGCCAACAGACAGCTGTTCGGTTGCGTGGTCAATTTAAAATGGCAAGAATGGAGTTTGAGATTGGTTGTTTCAGCTATGTGGCTTTAGATGGCAAATCTTGTGCAGCCAGGGACTATGTCACTTTAGGCCCAATATCGCTTGAATTCAGAAATCAAGTGATATGAACAGAATTTTTACAATTGACTAAATGGGGATGCAGGGTGGCTTTCAAATATCGCTCACACATTGTTAGTGTCCA
Organism: Haplosyllis leylae; assembly: GCA_038406175.1. NCBI lineage: Eukaryota > Metazoa > Annelida > Polychaeta > Phyllodocida > Syllidae > Haplosyllis > Haplosyllis leylae. The sequence goes on from JBCAUG010726767.1 coordinate 556, forward strand.
TTTAGACCAGTTATTGAGTGAAACATAGCATCAGTTTGGTCTATGACTATTCTTTTATTGTTACAAATTACTTGCAATGCAAATCTGTGTCAAATTAAATGCACTTACCTTGATTTCAACCAATATGAGGTGGTATCAAGCAAAACAGTGTCTGTTGCCAACACCATAGATACAGTAGATGGCATATATGTTTCCTTAAATAGCGCAGGCCTTGGGTTAACTGTAGGTGGCATTGTTGACTTCCAAAACAAGAAAATTTTTTTAACAGGCATGTGATTGCCATCATATCAGTTTAGGCCCCATATCGCTTATGGCACAGGTACTCTACTAAGATCCTGTCACATCACTTGCTAAGTCATATAAAATAGACTTCTCGGGTATAAGTAAGTGAGGTAGCATATAGAGTTAGGTCAGTGAGGAGATACAGGCTCCTGGTTCAATGAGTGCCTCTGTGAAGATTGTTCAACTGTTGATTTGCAAAGGCATTTTTGTTTCAAACTAATATTTTGCAAGAGTGATACTGGATTTCACACAGGGTTTATTATCCTTTTAGCTTTATAAATCTATCACACAATGGGTGTGTCTGACAGTCAATATCCCATTCACAAACTTAATTCTGGACTGCAAACAACTCTTTCAAACATGAAACTAACTGCATGTCATTCAATCATCAAAAAATAGTCAGCCCATAGCCAAATTATATTATGCCTGTCTCTTACATAATCAGCTTGGCATTTAATTCCCAGAGGGTGAATATGCTGAGCATGTTCTCCTTAAACCATGACTTGCTTCACTCAGTCATGGTGAAAACTGGTACCAGTCAGAAATAGGAGAAATATATGGCACTTGCCTTGTATGGTCAAATTTTGAGTGACAGAAGTCTCATCACTATGATGGCCACATGACCAACAAACTCACACCAAGGTTGGGCTAGTGGCAGGTGGGTTGCTGCCTGGTAAGTTAAAGTGTAGAGTGCATTCAATATGTAGTTCAACACAGAATGTGTTGTACAAATAAAAAACTTTATTAAGTGTTTCCAACTTATATCAAGTAAACCAAGTTATGCTAAGTGATACTAAGTTATGTGATACCAAATAATGCTGAGTTAAAAGCATTACTAAGTTATATATAGCTACACTAATTAATACTAAGTAATACAGATAATATGAGGAAAATCCACAACAGACTTCAGCAGAAGTCCAAAACAGGAGTATTCAGTCCTAAACTGACACCATCCTCATCCTGATAACATTGTCACAAATTTGCCTCTTTACCTTCACTAGTGGAGAACATTTGCTTCCTTGTTAGAATGAAATATCATTCACAGCAAGTGTTCCAGAACAAACTAATGGGAATATGAATCGCACGGAAGTAAGAATTTGAGTGAAACTTCATGAAGTAAGGCTAGTTTTGTGAAAACAACAAAACACTTCCTAAAAATCAAAGATATGGGTATTTTTTCAGTTTACAATTGAGACTATTATGTTGCTTATAAATTTAAATGAATTTTGTGGCTGTCTTATTGTTCACAACTATGACTATTGTGTACTGCATTGTATTGCTGCACACAAAAAGTGTGAGCAGCCATCGGTCACCATTGTGAACAGCATGTCACTGGTGACTCTCATTGGTTTACAGACGTTTTTTTTTCTCAAAATTTTAGGAATTTTCCCACGTCAGGTGAATAAAGGTGAGATTGAATCAAACATTAAAAAACTCAGGAAAAAGTTTTTGTTTCGGTGGTGGGGACCATCAGTTTACACTCTTCAGTTTCATTGCACAACACCATCCAATAATCAGTCAATAGTTGGGTAAAGCACAACTCCAGACCACTAGTTGTAAGTGATACACATGCAAGTCTCCTCAGGGCATGAACTGTACAGTACTAAACTGGTGTCTGCCTGAAAATGGCAACTTTCCAATTTTTTGTGTGGGGGGCAAATCTGATGCTCTGGCTGAAAATGACAATTTTTCATTAAGAAGGGTGTAAAGTATTAAATTGCAAATCTGTTGTTCTGGCTGAAAATAGCAACTTCTGCAGGAGGTGGAAAAGGGTTACACTGCAAATATGTAGTTCTGCTTGAAAATGGCAATTTTCCATTCTTAATGGGGGTAAACTGTTAACTTTGGCAATCACTTACATGGTCAGTGTACAGTCAACAGAGGGTACCAGTTATACTAAGAGAGGAAGCTTTAATTGTTCTATGTTATCAGGCCACAGCAGCCACTCCCACTGTGTGAGTGTATTCCATATTCATAGTGTCAGCAGCTCTGCCAGGTTAAATTTTGAGGTTGTCTCACATTTAGCTTATTTCTAAAGGCAATTATTAACTGATTTTCACATATAACATACTAAATTGAAGCTCAGAACATTCTTTACCAGATAGGAATTGCTTTGTAATGCCTAGATGCTGCTAATAGGCAAAAAAACAGAAGGAAGGTCAAAGGATATAGGTAACACATTGTAATCATGCATGCTACACTGGTGTTGTACACTCTCAACAAAGGATGTCCATGATGTACCATGCTTACATTAAAATATACAGAAGCTTCACTTCTTAATTAATTCTCGAAGCTCTTTGGTACAGTACTTCACAGAAGTCTGACGGGAAGACTAATCAGTTTACACTCTTTCAGGTACAGGATAATATCCACATCAACGAGTCACCAAAGTGAAATTCTTCACTCCTTGATATTTCCTAATTATGAGTAGCGTGTTGATCTTCATCGCGAGCAATACATTATTCTTTGTAGCTGAAGCAAGTCTGACTCACTTACTTTTTTCAGTTCAGAGTTGAATGTTGGCGTTGACCCTGGCGAATTTTATCTGTGTCTGAGACATCGATTTCAAGAAAAGGACAAAGTGAGCAATTACATTTGGGTAAGTTATTTTGGTATTTTATAAAGCCGCATTTTACTTTATAACACAAATGTTTTCCATTTTCCTGTAAAAAATAAATGAAGTTAGAGATGTAACCTACATTACCTACAAACCTACAAACAGACACTTGAGTTTTCCCTAAATGACTTTCACTGAATTCGCTGAATTCAGTGAATCAAGACAAAATCCAAAAATAGTATGGCTACCAGAGACACTCCATAACTGACAACAGGTATGTTCCTAGATGTAGTAGTAAACAAATATATTTCCATGGTGAATCACAATGGATATCTAACCAGAGGTTGTAATGGAAATGCAAATTCTACTACTATGAATAGTAATGTATCTGTTGCTGGCTGGGTAATACCTCTGGTAACCATACCACTTTTGGATTTAGTCATGTTTCACTGAATTCGCTGAATTCAGTGAAATTAATTGAGGGAAAACCCGAAAAGGGTCTGATTCAGTTTTATGATGGGTGATTTACATGTGAATGGAAAAGCTAGATGCAGGTAGGCCTGCTACTGCCTATTAGCTGACTCCACACACACATGCACACACAGACACTACAAGTTTTGGTGTGGAGGTGAAATGTCTGTCTGCGGCATGTATCAAAACAATACTCTCTGAAGCAAAGCTTCAGAAGTAACAATGCATTGGACAAAGTAGTCCATGCGTTTCTGATAATTCCTAATGCACGAGGAATGACTTTGAAATTTTTGAACGTTTTTGTAGCAATGAAGTTTTACAGCTATCCAGTAATATAGTAGACACAGGAGACGTCGTTTGGCAATTGGCGCTATGTTTACTGATCAGTTGGATTATCATTTACTTCGTCCTGATTAAGGGCATCAATTCCCTTGGCAAGGTACGTACCACCTTTGTACAATTCAGTGGCCTGTAGCATTTCCAACAAGAAAACACACCGCCCCCGCTCCTCTGTGCCACTAGATCATACGCATGGGACCCTCCTTTTTGACTGGTCCTTCTTGACTAGGCCTTCCTGGAATGTCCTTCCTGGGGAGGGACATTCCTTCCTGGCAGGTCCTTCCTGGCTGGTCCTTCCTGGTAAAGTGTGTTCCTTCTTGGCTGGTTCTTCCTGGCAGGTCCTTCCTGGCTGGTCCTTCCTGGAGAAGGGTGTTCCTTCTTGGCTGGTTCTTCCTGGCAGGTCCTTCTTGGCTGGTTCTTCCTGGCAGGTTCTTCTTGGCAGCTCCTTCCTGGCTGCTCCTTCCTGGATTGTCCTTCCTGACTGGTCCTTCTGGGGAGAAGTGAGGCCCTGTCCCAGTATATCACAAGATAGATGTTCCCCACCCCTTGGACAGATTGACAGACAGGACTGAAAACATTACCTTCCTTCTTACCACATCAGAGGACGGTAACAAAACCTCACAATTTAGCTGAGATTCTCCATTCTCCATTCTCCATGTGTAAAACAACCAGAGTAATGCTGAGAACCATTATCTCAGTAATCAGATTATATTCAGTAAATTTTAACATGTTTACTCCAGGTTATGTATGTCGTCACTATATTTCCGTACGTCATGCTAACAGTGTTGTTAGTTCGAGGATGTACACTAGAGGGCGCTAGTGTCGGTATTGAGTTCTACTTGAAACCGGATTTCGACAGATTGACAGACGGAACGGCAAGTGATATCTCTGTATTTCCTTTACTTGTCCAATGTATCTACTTCCTCTTCTGGCAGAATTGCGTGTTGCGAAAATCCTGACGATTTCTACCAGAAATTTATTGTCCATGGTAACCAAACATGTATCTGTCGTACACGGTATTCTTATCTTAACAAAAATATTGTCAACTGCACAGGTATGGTCAGATGCCGCTACTCAGATATTCTTCTCGTTATCTAATTGTTACGGAGGACTCATAGCCATGTCCAGCTACAACAACTTCAAAAATAACTGCCTCAGGTAACATTGGAGATTTTCCGAATTGAATTCTATAGAATCTACAGAATGTATAAAATTAGTAGAATTTTACTTTTTAGTCATTTTGTGAAGGAAAATTGAAAAGGAAGGAAAGTGAAAAATCCATCGCTAGTTCTGCTGTATTCACTTTGTACAGGCCAAGGGTACCGAGCACCAATCAGTGTACAATGGGAGATTGCAAATTTACTGAATTTTGACATTTTCTTCCAAGACAACATGTCAAAATTCAGTACTTTTGCAGGAAAATATTCAAGTCCTATTTCTATGTTGTGGTGCATGATGACACAATGAAAATTCAGAAGGAAATTTAGTATGTAAATTCCCATATTTTATCAAATGTAGTGAAATAACCATATCTCATGACCTAAAGTTGCCATTTTACAGTTTTGTCACTATATTTTCCAAAATACAGACTTCACAGGTAAAATTTCTGCCAAAATTGTTGATTGTGTCATAACCCACCAAACACAGATATAGGAATTAAATATTTTCCAATGATGAATTTTTGTGTTTTCTGCAGAGACAAGAAGTCATGAGTTCTGTCTGAATATAACCCGTGATAATGCACGCATTTAATAAATGCGCTCAAAGAGACACTTTCTGGATACATTTCCAACTGACTCTGATGAATCTGATAAAAACTTAATTTAATATTTAAGGTTTTTTGTTGTAGGGATTCTATTATTGTGCCAATAATAAACTGCGGAACGAGTATATACGGAGGTTTCGCCATTTTCTCCGTCCTGGGATTCATTGCTACGCAGAAAGGTGTGGGTGTCCGGGAGGTCGCAGACGAAGGTTCCATTACTGTCAATTACTGCAAATGTATCTTTTAACAAGATTGATTCTGGGTCTGAGCTTTCCTTCCTGGTTGGTCCTTCCTGACAGGTCCATCCTGGGGGGAAGGTCTGTTGCATTGTCTCGTTAGGTTAACAATGCATCATGGGATAGGTTCCCAATGCATCCATTGATAGGGACCCCCTCTGTGAACAGAAGGGCAAACACAACTGAAAACATTTTCCCTCGTACTACGTACTCGGGCGGTAACAAGACTTGTTTTTAAAAAAGAGAGAACACAGGTTTTATCACTGTTTGGACTTCTGATTGTCGGAGGGGATTCACTCAGTTGCACGCTTCGTCGCCTGCATGTGATGGGTCCCTCCGATTCAAAGGACGTCTGAGCGCTACGCCTGCTGACCGCTTAGCGAATACCATCAATGGAAAATACTTTAATCAAGAATTCGGTTGAACAATCCACCTCTTTCACATGTGAAATATGAACTGGATACGTCTTTCCCACGGAAAACGATCAAAATCTTCAATCTCTTCTCATATCAATAGATTCTTACTATTTCGCAATGCATTGAAGTCTATGAGGAGTCTCGCACCTCGGAAAAGCGAAGCTTGTTATTTACAATCAAATTCCAGATCATGCCGCATATCAGAATTAAAAAGCTTTTATTGATTCAATTTAATCACCTTTTTCAGGTCCTGGTCTGGTATTTGTGGTATATCCAGAAGCCATATCTCAGATGCCTGTAGCTCCACTATGGGCTATCCTCTTCTTTATTATGCTCATTTTCTTAGGTTTTAGCTCAGAGGTAAATTCAATTTCAAATCCATATTCCACTTTGTAAAACAGTAACAACAAACTAAATTGATAGGAACTTTTCCTATTAATTGCGCAGGCCAATCAGCTTCCCGAATAGTTATACTTTAATTCACAAAACTACAACAATCCTTGGGACAGGAGAGTCCATTGGTTAATTTAAACATGCAATTGATGGGAAAAGCTAATAATGGGAAAATGTGATTCGTCCTTTGAATGAGTTGCTTATCCTAGTTCTTAAATTTCTTTAAATTTGTTTTGTATTGTGTATTGTAATTATTAAACTTTTCATGTTATCACATAATTCTGTTGAGAAAGTCAAATAAAAACGTTTCTTTCATGTTTTATACTTTCATCCTATGTAGTTTTCTATCGTCGAGACTGTATTTGTCGCCTTGATGGACGAATTCCCTGACATCTTGAGAAAAAACAAGTACAGACCAATTATTTTCCGAGCTGTTTGCATCGCTGCTTTCTTTCTGATCACACTACCTATGGTTTCACAGGTAAGAAATATTAAAATGGTTTTTCACAATCTGAAGCTTAAATTTCACAATCTGAAGCTTAAATTGTCTGATTATCCATATCGTAACATAAATGTTATCAACAACATTTGTTCCTTTTTATGTGTTTGGTGTAAATCTGTACACCTTGTCCAAGAAATAAGGTGATATCCAACCAATGAATGCAGGAAAACTAGCCAACTTCTAAAGCGTGGTTTAGGTTCATTGCACAACTCTACTTGAACATAAGGACTTCCTCAGGGGGGGATCAGCGTGGCGGATTGCAAGTAAACTGGAAAAATAGAAAAATGAGAATTTCTCTTCCATTACTTTCTCAATTGTTTTTAAAATATGCCTATATGGTCAGCATTTTGATTCATCAGTTTACCCACATGGAATTCTCCAATGGCATCTTATTTTTCAAAAGTTTAGAAGAATTGGCAAGCTGCCATTAGAAAATTCCATTTGGGTAAACTGCTGAATCAAGATGCTGACCATATAGGCATATTTTAAAAACAGTTGTGAAAGTAATGGAAGAGAAATTCTTATTTTTCTATTTTTCTTAAACTTGATTCAAGTTGATTAGTTTACATGCAATCCGCCGCGCTGATTCCCCCCTGGTCCTGCTTCGACACTGACTTCGGTTAACAAAATTAAATTGGCTGAAATTCCCTCTGTTCACTGCTTTGCTGAATTGGTGTCTGAAACGGCTTCTTCGTTTTCTAGTCCGGGTTGTACTTCTTCACCCTGTGTGATTCCTTCGTGGGTGGTTTTCCATTACTCTTCATAGGAATGCTTGAATTAATAGCCATCATGTGGGGATATGGTACGTACCCAAACTACAGGTATTTAAACTGACAAATACATTCGTCAGGAATTGGTTCTCTGCGCGCTGTGTACTACATATAATCCCTTTTGGAGATGGGGGTCAGCATTTGTGACCGAAATCTTTCGCTAGCTGCGCTTGATTAATCCAGTCACGGTTGACTGCCGGGGGGACTGGTAATTCTCAGGGACACACAGTGCTTGTTTTGTTAAATTGCAAAAGCAAAAATGTTACATGTGATAATTGGGCAATACTCAGATATTGTTGAAGATGAGTATTCTGCCGCATGAGGAACATTTTTCACGTATTTTCCAGGTTACAAGACTTTCGCAGAGGATGTCGCCTTGATGTTAGGAAATAAACCAAACATCTGGTGGATGGTATGCTGGGTGGGACTCTCACCAGCTGTATTACTGGTAAGATATGGAATAAAGTGGAACATTTTTCAGAAACGCCTTCAAATTACGAAAAAAAATTAGATGTTTAATATTTTGTGTGGAATATTTCGAGATATAATTCTGTTTAGCATTTCTTATTTTCTACAAATCATTGGGAAAATTGCTGGTCCCTTGGTGTCAGCTTATTCGTCTGTAGGGGCATAGGGAATATAGGATAGAGGGCATCTGGGATATAGGGTGTCTAGGGACAATGGTGGAGGCCCAAGGAGCACAGCATGGATTGTTGGACATGGGGAGGGGGTATAGATTGCACAGGGGACATACGAGGAGTGCAGGAGGTGCATTGGTTTCTTTGTACAAAAAGATGAAGGAAGCAAAAATATGGGGACATTTTACAATTCTAATCCCAAATGAGCCAACAAGTGGAATTTATTTACTGCTTGACATTATCTATGTTCTCATTTTATAGCCTCTGAAAAGATACAACAAATATCTTATGACTTTCTAATTTTTCATTTTTCGTTTTTTGTCTGTTTTCCAGTTTGCTGCAATATTTAAGTCAGTAACATATGTAAACCCTTCTGTCAGAGGTGAGCCATTCCCGGACTGGGCCTTGGCGTTGGGTAAGTTGCACATTCGAGTTTTTCACAAACACACAAAGTTGGCCATGTTGGCATTATTTGTATTCCTACATATTTGCAGTTTTCATCTTTATTATCACCACTTGATATTAGTAAAGGTGAAATTAGAAATCAAGGGGATTATATTTCATGAATACAAATTTCACTGGGTGAGTTGATTTTCAATGGTAGAACTAAAACAAAGTTGGCAATGTTGGCATTTTTGTGTCGCTGAGTGTTTGTGAAAAACTCTCTTGTGTAGTAAAATAAGCATCTGGTTTCAAACTAAAATAAAAACATATCGATGTCCAGACATGTGCTTAAAATCAAAATTGCAGCACTTTTTCACCCTGCAGGAAGAACACGCGGTTCTGACTAGTTCATAAATAGTTTTACAATGGTTGTCTTTTTTTCAGTTAAGTTTAAATTTTGTGTCCAAACGATGTACTAAAATTTTTGTCGCACAGACAACCATTCGTGTTTTTCACGATAGGCAAATCTGACAGATCTGAAATCAAATGTATTTTTTAAGAATAAGTACAATTCAGAATTTAAATGTAACTGTTCTTTAATATTTTCAGTACGTGCTAGATTGTGGGTACATTCTCAAATAATTAACACAACCAACAGCAAGGAGTAGAAATCCGGTTAAAAATCTGTCAGATCTGACAGATGCGTATCGGGAAAAACTAGTATTTACGATCAGTCAGAATCGCGTGTTCATCGTGTAGGGTGTTTGTCCCTCTTGCCATTTTCTCGCTTTTTTTTTTGCAATGTACTTTTTGTATCAATAAATAGGTTGGTTGATGGTGGCATTCACGATGATGTGGATTCCTATTGTAGCTGTTTACCATTTAATACGGGACATGATATCCGGAGTAAGACCTTTTGTGTAGTTGTTTTGTGAATCAATATAGCAGAAAGTGGCTTTGATTTCATGGTTCAACACACTCAGCCAATCAATGTGTCTAAAATTTTAATCTATTTGAAATCTTGAAAAAGATGAATCTGATATTCAGTAATGGACAGACATAAATCTTATGTGCTAAATCGGCAATTTATTTGGAGATTTGTTAGTATTTTGGGTCCTCAGCAATTTGGCTCAATGTATTTCATCTGTGTCTGAAACTGTTTCCTAAATCCATCAGCAGTCCCATCCAATTCATTACTAGCTTTTTGGGGGGTTGGGTTTAGCAATGGTAGAGCATCATCTTCTGTTAAAATTTCAAGTTGGACCCAATAGAAATGCTTCATTTCCAGACATACCTTTTTTGTCTGACCATATATGGTCTCGTGTGGAACTCTTCAATCTGACAATTTACAATGCCCCTGTGTATGTGAAATGCTTTGAAAAGCTAATAGTGCTTTCCTTTTTTGTTGTAGAACCCCAAGAAATCCCTGTTGCCCGAGCAAGGCTGGGGACCTGCTGATCCACAGAACAGAAAGGGACGATACGCCTTGACAACAATATCAACAACCACCACGCCAAGCGTTTTTACATTGTTAAATATCAAAAATATTTCTCCCATCTATGACACTCAAGGATTCACACCCGAGACTTATACTACGTTTGGTAAAGAAAGTCCAATAATTGAAAACTCTTATGTTAATAAAGCCTACCAGTCTGATACAGAAGGATAGGAGAAAAGGGCTTCCAAGTTAGTATGAGTTGGTGTCAGTCGTTGGGAACATTTCTGAGTTGTATCGGTTTCAGTTTCTGGATTGATCTCTGTGTTGCTTAGTACAGTTTTTCAACCTCAACCTTATTTTGTCAGATCTAACAACTTTGTGTTAAATGTGTTGTGTTTACGTTATTGTAATTCAGATTTGAAAGCTATATGAAAGCTAAGAATCAATTCCTTGGCTGGAAAAATATTCTAACTTTGTGCAGAATGGAACAATCTATTTGGTTAGAATTAAATTATCAACCTCAAACTCAACCTCAACGTAACGTAACGTTTTATTCATTATTAAACGCAAAGTTGGTAGATCTGCCAGAGAACGAAAAACTCGAATGTGAACAAACCATGAAGGAGGTTTAGGGGCACAAATTGGTGCACTTCTCTTGAGGATCGTCTGTTTATGTGTCCGAACATTTACTTGCTTCCTGTGAAAAATATACCGTCTGCATTACAAAACTTTACACCAAAAAGATTTTCCTTTGACATCATATGGATGTCTCCACTAAGAGTTTCTAGCATCAATCCAAACAAAACAGGTTTTCCATATCATTTCTTTGGAGCCAATCAGCAAAAGGTCGACGTCAAATTCCTTTCATGAACCCAGTGTGCAATTAGTAAGGATTGACGTGATTGGTACATTTTGGCGGGCAACGACGAGAGAATTGTATGACAAAACTTGAATCGAACATCTAACGAGAACTTTTTGTTCCACCATGCAGTATTTCCCATAAAAATTTAATCTTGTTATGAAATTGAATTGTTATCTTAATAAGTCGTATGCTGAACAACCTACAATTCTTACCAAAGTCAGTTTGTTTTTATTTTCTTGCAATAAAAGCCAAAAAGCCGTTGTTGTATTGAATCACGAAAGTTTAAGTGTTTTTATTTATCATCCGTTTGCGATCAAAGATCCCCTTCGTGACTGAATATCACAAGGAACCGCTCATGTATCACGAACATGTAATGATCAGAGGGACTACCAACCTGTCAAAGTATTTATTGTTGTTGTAACCATAACGATTAAACTGTACATAGTTATCACAAACACAATGTTTTTTTATTTGCCAGGCAAGAATCTTTACTTTGTCACATCCAAAGAGAACTAAGATATTAACTCTTCATGTATCTGTTTTAAAAAAAAATTTTTGTAGGACACATGTCCTTTTCGCGGGGCCGCTGATACCCCTGTTTTGGACTTCTGGTGACGTCT
>JBCAUG010726778.1:0-12228 GCA_038406175.1 Haplosyllis leylae
TGCAAGAGGCCGCCGCTCCCCAACCCAGGCTGGCTCACAAAAGGAGGGGCCGCATTTTCAGCGGCACCACATATATAAAGATGTAAACATGAAACAGGGATAATGTTCACTACTTATTGATAATAATACTCCAAAATACAGGAAAATTATTTTTGTAAAAAAAGTTGACAGTTATGCTTAAACTTTTTCTCTTCATTATTTCTCTTCCATCATCCATCATTTTTTATCTGAAAATTGTATGAGATGGCAAAAGAAAGTAACAGAATTGAGTTTGAACTTATTTAGGAAGGAAAATATGAAATGTGTAACATAAAAGCATGGAAAGACTTACCTTCTTGAAAGCTGTGTGTGACCTTTCTGAAAGCTGCATGTGAAATGAGACAAAGGAAATAGTATGTGCTATCCCATAATGCATCAGATATTACCCATAAGCTTCTGCTGTCAATCCCATAATACTATGGGGGGAGTTGATGAAAAAGATGGGGGAGGGGTTGATGGTAAACTCAGAACCTATTTTAAGGGGGGATTGATGGTAAACTCAGAACCTATTTTTTTTGGGGGGGGTTGATGGTAAACTCAGAACCTATTTCTGGGGGGGGTTGATGGTTGCTGTGTATTCTACCCGGTAGATGGGCAAAATTTGACCAAAAAAATATCCACTCAGTAGTAGTGAGTGCATCACAGATAGTCTCCTTGCGGAGACTAACAAGTTCACATTCAAACATTAGAATTCCAGCCTCCTAGTTGTTACGTCTTGAAATCGGCAATAAAATTACGTAGAATTATGAAACGACGACTTACAAAGTCAAAAGGTACATTGCACCTTACAAAACACTTTGAGATTAAGGGCCTGCTATTAAATTTAAAACAGTTTATAAAGTCACATTTCTTTAATAAATCCAAAATGAGGGTTGGATTGTTAACTTTTGCGATAGCAGGTGGGCGAGCGACCATTGTGTGGGATTTCCGCGGATATATCAGGATCAAGTCATCCAAGTTCCTTTACGCAAGATAAGGTCATTGTGCCGTGCTCTGGCGCTTACTCCTCTTACCCCGATTTCTCCCATGCGGAAGACAAAACGTTCTGAATAGGTACTGCCAAAGAAGTAAAACGAAACTGCAGTGGTGGGTGCAAGGAGAAAGGGGACAGAGTCAAGGGCTACGTAATCACTGTACATTTTGCAGGGTGACCCCCGAAGGGCATTCATCATGCCAGGTCCAGTCAGACAAGCACATTACACTAACGAGGTCCACGACAATGCAGGGCCTGGGGCAGAAGAACTAGAAAAGAAGCATTGATTACGTCTTAGGAATTCATATTGCGCTGGAGATATGATGTATGAAGTGCTCCTGGCCAGGGAAGGGACGGGAAGGAAGCCATGCTCGAGACACAGACAGTCCAATTAATATACAAGTGCACGGACATTCTGCCTCAGCCTCCAGTCCCCCAGTCCTACCAACTACTACACCATAGATGGAGATTCTTCCAGAGCAGTGCCCCCGATTCACACCCAACTGCAACCCATTCAAAACTCGGTGTCTGACCCCGTCAGGAATTTATGATCAGGTCCTTGTGTTTGTTGCTCCAGTTTTAAATCTTATTACGAAATCGAACTGTAGGAATTGGTGTTCTGTGGGCTCAGTAATTACGGAATGGGTCTATGGCTTCTGTAGGGACCTCACCTCGGCCATGATGGTGCCACCGGATTAACCCAATGTCTCAACCAGTCAGGACTCTGTGCCTAGGCCTGCGTGCCGGTAGACCCCTCCAGGGGCACGACCGCAGCCATTCATTCCAACTTTGCCTTCCCCTTGCTTCACCTGACTTTATTCGTCTCTAATCAAGCACAGATGAAACGCCAAATCCTTAAGCCATAATCTCAAACAATTACGCAGTCTGCCATCTCCAAATGTCCACTCACTGCAGCAGCTAGAGAAAATATGCAATTTAGAAAATGAAACACAAATATGGACGAAGTTGCTGTCAGCCCCGTACAAAGAAGCCTAAATCACTGCCTGATCCAGCTTTTCTAATGCAATAAAATTACTGCAAATAAGAACTTCGTTGATGTGAATGGAATTAGTTTGTCGCAGACAATAAAGGAATTGTGCACAAAGGCAAATATGATTACCGAACGGAGAAACTTATATCTAAAGACAAATAAAGTCCCCACGCTGAGTCACCTACATTATTTATATTTAGCTGGCAATACAAAGAGCCTTCGCAACTACATTCAGTCAAATTCTGATACAATAAGAGACACAGAAACAAAATAGTCTTTTTCGCAATTTTGATGAATATCTAATGAACTTTAAACAGTACTACTGAATTCGTACACCCAGATCAAATGGTCTATCACAAGAAAAATTCTACTCTTGCTGAGAGCGAACACTTGAGACTTCTTTAATTTCTTTGGCTGAGATATTCAAATATGAGAATAAGGGCAACTAATGATATCCTCACAATGTTAATATGAATATCTGAAGGTTCGTTTTGTGAAAGAAAGCACTTGGTACAAAGAGTATTTTGCACAATTCCGAGAGGGACGAGAAAGATTCACAGATGTCGGCCCCAGACACAATATCATGCCGATGCTAGTGACACCTTCAGTTGAATCAAAACTTTTTCCAGCTTCAGAAACTTTTGGTGTCTCGTCATCATAAGTAAAGAACTTCGATAAATGGGCGAATAAGCTTCACTCATAATACACGTTCTTTGGCATTGGAGATTACGATGATTCCTCTTTTATTTTTTTTTTCAAATACATCTTCTGCCCTAAGTCACTGTGTAAATAACGTTTACAAATATGCACACCACAATTCATGTTAATTGCCAATCCAGTACAGCGTCCAGACAAATGTAAACAATACGCCTCTGTTTTCCTTTAAATGTGAATAAAACCAAAAGACTGTTTCATTAATTTCCTTTTCTTTGACGATTCTATTCAAGGATTAGACAAGTAATCTACATTACGGAATTAATCATTATATATTCAAACAAAAAAAGCATCGAAGGTTTACCACATCCTCGTTCTTTTTGGTTAGTTGACGGTTTGCTTCATCTAGTTTGATCTTGTAATGTTGCTCTAATTCTTTCGTGCGCCCCTCGGCTTCTTCCACAACATTGTGCAACTTCTTGCATTTTGAATGTGCTTCCTGGAACAAAAGAGTTTTTCATTACGTAAAGTATGAAATGGTAACAAATAAAATGTACAACGACTAAAAAAAATTGACCATAATGAGATCTGTAACAACACTCAGTGCTCAAAATTTTCCGAGGTGACAAAATTACGGGATCCGGGTTTTTTTCATTATTTTTAAAGTAACTTTGAAGTTGTTTTGAGCAAAAATCTGCGAAGTTATCAAGTTTAATTTAAACAAAAAATTGACCTTTTTTAACTGTACCCCAAATAAAAAAAGCATTCCTTTCAAGTCTATTTGAGTATTTTATAGGGTTATATATTGTGCAGCCCCAAGACATGGAGAGTTCAGGTTGAGTGGGAACCCTGAACACTGTTTTCTTGTCAACTGTCAAGCAAGTTCTCCGTTTAATTGTGAATTCTTTGAACTTGGGAAACGCAATAAGCATAAAAGGTGGTTCTGACGGTTTAGCAAATCAAAGAAAAAGCAAAGTTGTGGTACAAAATGTTCAGGATCCGAATGATTTTTAAAAACGATTCATAATAATTTAAAGGTTTCGCAATTAAAATTGAAGAACTCTGGTAATCATAACAATTGACAAAATCCTATTGCAATAATACTTAATAATTTGGTGGGCAGCTTTCAACATTTCTGATAACGTACTTTCTGATCAAAAAGCCCCCATAAACTGGGCTCTTGCTTATGGTGTGTTCACACTGGACGACACCGAGACCAATAATGAGACCTATGAAATGTCTGAGCCAATGGCATCAGTGATAGGGTCTCAGTGCAGCAGGGGAATCATTAGCACTCGCCCGCTCGCCTGTGGCTAGTGAATTTTAGGTTCGGGCTGGTGACATTTTTGATCCACTAGCCCAGATGGGCTAGTGGAAATAAGTGACACATTCATGACCAGATTTAAGCTGGAAGTGACCAGAGTGGATGTGTTTCAACTTAGCATTTGATACAAAATCAGGTTGTATAATGAATAGAAAATATTAGTGTCAAATAAAAATGTTAACAAAATAATTTTGCTGGGCAAGTGGAATTTCATGTGGGCCAGTGACTCTGTGAAGTTACTTGCCCGGTGTGTCAAGTGGAATCTGATTCTTAACGATGCCCCTGCATTATATTTCATGAAGGCCTAGGTTAAAAATCGATTTACAATTGCACTTTCCAAAACGTGTGCAGTATATGTATTGTAATGTTATTGATCTACACTCCAGCATTCTTATCGATTTTAACTCCGAGCTTGAAAGTAAGTAAGCAAGCGCTCCTTAGATTTATTCACGTGTGTTATTATCATATGTTGCATGAAGATTTGTACTTTCTTCAAAAGACATACACGTCGCAGTTAAACTTGAACTTTACGATGTCATGGATCTCGTGAAGAATTTGTTCTGTGCAATATTTCAGGTTAGTGCAGTGTAAAATGATAAGGAAAATTTATAGCTGATCTCAGTTTTCATCAACTTTGTACTAAGATGGATTGAATTCTGGACGAACTTAATTCCAACCCTCTTGTCGTACGGAACATGTCCATACAGTGTCACATTGTAGTCTATATGTACTGTATGTATCGCTGTGTCAACTTTCACTGACAAAAGCAAAAAAATTCACTGTCAAAAAGTAGGTTAAGTATTAGCACAAAACGTATCGTTTGGAGTGCTCCTGACAAGTCAATAGATTTTTGTTATGAACAAATTGAAGTTACAACTTGCTTGAATCGCGTGGAGATCGGCTATTTTCAGTAAAAGTGGAAAAAGTCAGGGTAAGTCCAATCTAAATAAGTATTGAATCTTCCCAGGCAAGATCAGTGATAGGACTTGCCAGTGCAATTTAATTGAAATGTTTACCATATTGTATCATGTTGCAATTGTGCAAGAGATGGAATTATGCGGAATATTATGAAATAATTGACCAGCTTTGAAAAGTATTTGCCGAAGTTCTGTCAGCTGCTGAACCAAAATGTTTCATTTCGATGCGTTTGTTTTGAAGCGGCAACTTTAATCGATATTTTATTGATTTAACCAGTAATATTGGTTGAGTAGCCATCGAAATGTTTGTGTACAATTGTAACTGGTAATAATTAGATCCATATTTAGATTAACCATTCTTCGACCTAAATAAGGCAAGGAAATTTACAACAATGCTTTCACTGATCAATTGGTCAAACTTTGTTTCCCAACAACTAATCTTTTCAGAACCATTTTATTGCTTTGCAATTTCTTTCTCCTTTGGAGGTAATAGTTTTTAACCGGAATATAAATGCTAAAGTAATCCTACATAGATTGGAATAGCACACACACAGTTGCAGTTGTTTTCATGCATGGAGACGGTTAACGGAAGTTTAGACACAGTTTCCGATTTGGTGATTCTGGCGCACTAACGTTTTTATGGTAGCCCCTCGTGGAACACTTAGGCCTGTTTGAACTTAGACAGATGAGGGTTCATCATCTGCGATAGATAAAAAGCAGCGCTTTGCTGGAGGCATGAAACGTTTTGTTTCTGAAGTATGGGTATGTTGAAATGTAGGCATATACAAACGTACATGCATAGTAAATGAATGATACACAAACACGCTCGGCTTGGCATAACTCTCGATTGCTGGAGCGTATAATTTAGGTCTCATTTCGTGGCCCTGTAGATGTAGGGGGACTTCAACTTTAATACTAGGAGACATGTAGAAAGCAGCAGCCTCCATAGAGAAAAGCACAATACCTGTATAGGTATGGAAGATTGAGGGGCCACGCAACATTGACAGCCAGTTTGGGGCAAACACTCCCTCATTTCATCATTTAAGACACACACGAGGACTTTTATTACACATCACTTTAGGTATACCCGCGACATACCTATGCGTATGTTACATTGTGACATACTTGTGTTATGTTTTTAAATATGTGGATTCGTACTGATCAAAATATTCTTACGAAACATTAATGGATATTCCTTGTTTCTACTTCCAGTAGTTAAATGGATATAGCAGTGTAACCCAAGATGTCTTTATATCGACAGGTAAGTTTGACATTTCTTCATTTTCCGTTTTACTACGTTATTGGGAACGGGATGATGGATCATGACTGAGTACGTACATTCTGCCTGCAGAAATTGGCTACAAAGAGTTTTGACATTTAGGTTGCAGTTACACTGTATTATCCTCAACCATTCTGTCTGCAATATTGAATTTAAAAAAAAACAAGGACAGAATACAGCGGTAAGTGTCACGTAAGCACAAGAAACTTTAGTCCTCGAACCATCTGTGCTCTGTTTGAGAGATACTTCGTGCAACGTTTTGTATCTGATAACTTTCAGGTTTAACGGCTTGATTTTTATTAACTTGAGATACACGCACCTCTTCTTGTAATTTACGATAGCCTGAAAGAGAGCCTCCGCGATTCGACATATGTTTGCGCCTCGTTGATTACACATACAATTGATAACATACTATGAAAAAGTGCAACCACCATGTTTTCAAGTAAAAAATGTCAAGATATAATACGACCATTAAAAACGATAGCACTGACCAAAGCAGAACCCTTGATGAGAAAAAAAAGAAAAAAAAAAAAGAACATGCAACCGAATTTGGAATCTAAATGGTCTCGCCGGAATCCATCATTGATGAAATTCCCTCAGGTAGGAAGTTGTTTACATTTACATTCTTTTAGCTTATTTCAACTTAAGAGTTAGGAACCTTCTCTTGTCAATAGTTGGTGCTCATGATTAGATGAAGATGGTAAAAAATGACCCTCTAATTTCGAATCCCTTTGTCAAAATAGCAAACAAACCAGTAAGTTAACGTCGAGACATGTCTTGTCTGTCCGTCATTGATCACTTTGTGTCTTGGACACTCATATTTGCTGCATTTCCAAGTCCGGTGTTTTCACAAGTTGTCAATTCGAAATCACGAAATGCCAGTCGTGTCCTTAAAATCACCCATGAGTATTACACAGATAGCAAAACATGACCTCTTCACCTGCAATATTTCAACTGTTTATCTGTGTTGCAAAGCAAAAACGGTTGCTGATACATGCATGCTTGCTCAGTACAGAATATAAATACTACCGGTAGCTACCTCAGTAGATTTACTCTTGTGACTTCTTAATTTACATGTGTTATGTAACAGTGACAGTAAGCTCCTGTCAGGAGTGAAGAATTCTAGCAGTTTTCTCCATCGTGGTCTTCTCAAATCATGCTGGGCAGCCAATTAATTTGGAAAATCAAAAACGTACCTTTTTGAGTTTTTGGTGGTTTCATTCCTTATAAAGTATTGTCAAAACATTCGTCAGTTTACCCACCGAACTCACCACTATGTGAACAACCTGCATGCGCTGTTCATCTTAAGCAGGGTATGCCCCCTTTGCAGTAAGTAGGTCTCTAATCCGCCTACCAGATGATTCCGACTGGTGCCCTCTTGGCAGTCCTACAGCTGCAGCAGGAGTTTTACTTGCAGCAGCAACTCGTGATAGTCCACCATAAAGTTTGCTTTAGTCACTAAAGTCAGACATATAGCGCAGACTGGAAGCATTTTGCTGTGCCTTGTGGAAACGCTAAGGGAAATAACGCAAATA
This sequence comes from Haplosyllis leylae, assembly GCA_038406175.1. Taxonomy (NCBI): domain Eukaryota; kingdom Metazoa; phylum Annelida; class Polychaeta; order Phyllodocida; family Syllidae; genus Haplosyllis; species Haplosyllis leylae. The sequence goes on from JBCAUG010726778.1 coordinate 7,713, forward strand.
AGGCCATTGGAGAAGTTTTAGACGAATATTTTTCCAATGTTGCATCTGATGCGGCTGGTTCATGTTGTATCACATGAATAATTACGCGATACTACAAACTGAAACCAGTCTACGCTTTGCAAACAGCATGAGTAAAATCGGCCATTGTGTAATAACTGGACACAGATGGACCAATTAAGTAGAAAATTGTGTAATTTCTTGTTGAAATAATGAGCATCTGGCAGTCTGGCAGCTGGTAACCTTACAACTGGAGGATATGTGTCATATCTTCAAGCTAAAAATCTCACCAGGATTACAACTGTTCAAGCGGAAATGTGACTGGGATACTTTGTCATTTTTGAAACGGAATAAGATGTTGTATTAAGTTAAGTCACTGCCTGACACTGGGGTAATCAATATAGAAAATGTCTGTGTTTGAGTGGGTAGAAACGGTGTTTAAACAAACTGAATCGCAAGATGTAGAACAGGAGGAAGCTGAAGAAGAAGAAGCTGAAGATGTAAGTACAAAACCAAAAGGTCACGCTTATAGCAAAAAAAAAAATTAATTCAGAGAAATTCATGATTTCGGTGAGATTTTGGGTATGGTGGGCGCATAACTTCAAACAGTCGCAATGGCAGATTATAACACAAAATCTGTTATTCCTTTTTGCCTAAACCAAATATTCCAAATCGAATATAGGCAATAAATAGACCTCCAATCGGATAGTTGAAACTTTGAAGGGTCATGTTTGTGTAGGAATAGGAAATCCTATTCACACCCACACAACAGCTGCATTGCTCCGTTATCACTTCCTCGATAGTCTCACACCCAAGAGAGGAATGAAAGTGGAGAGGGTGAAAGGCCCACCAGTGCTTTTCTCGGAAAAAGTTTCCTGGTATCGCTGGATCCATGACTTGTTGCATATTAAATATTCAGGAAAATCTTGAGAAGTCTTATTATTATTATTTGATTGCTACAAGAGTTTCAGTAGCATATGACGAAATTTCAACATCAGTGATTTGTAGGATTGCAATTCAAGTTACGGCCCGAAACCAGTTGATAGTTACTATTTTCGACCTCGTATTCCATCTGTCAAAACATCGTGGACTGCAGAATAATGTTATTTAGTAGGATGATTATGTCGCTGTGCTAGTAGTCAACATTTTAACCATTGAAAAGTATTTTCTGAGCACAGTTGTTGCCCTGAGACAGAAATATTCTCAGAATTTTGTTTAATTTTAAGTCCCTTTAATTGTGACTTTAAGCACCTGCTACTTAGTTTAGCAAGGATTTACTATGTAGAATTTGACAACTGGTACCTTTTGGATGGTTTCCACTTCAGTAATATTTCGACTTTTTTTTCGAGGCTAAACTGGAATCCAAAATTTGAATAAAGCAGAATTCCAGTTTATTCAAATTCCAAATGTGTATTGGGGGCGGGGGGGGGGGACAGAAATTCTTGCAATTCTACTCTTCTCAAATATTGGATTCCAGTTAGATTATTCTCCACCATTTTCAAAAATTGCCGACATTTTGGGTCAGAAGGCCTTGCCAGAAGTCAAACTCATAATCATTTGAGCAACCCAGCTCCATTAGGCTCCAGTTAGATGATGAAAAATGGAAAACTTGGTGACTGGCAAGGACATATTGAACCACATAGTGGGGGTGCCTCGTTATCTTTTGACCTTATTCCTCTGGCCGAGTCGATTTGATAACCTAACCGACCGACATTTTGACAAAAGTCTGCCTAAATTCCTGATGTCACCGAATAACCGGGGGTGTTAACTATTAGACGATTCTGAAATCATTAGTTGTATCATTTGCTGCCAAAATTTGAAGAATATTAATTGTACTGAATTATAGAATAAAACCGTTGTTGCGAATAAGAGTTGGAGATTAAAAAGTAGTTGATCATTTTCAACTTCAGTTCACTTTCACCACAACCTAACTTTAATTTCGAAAAAGGAATCATGAAACGGGAGACATACGTTAAAGTGTGCGATTCTCTGTTAGTATTACTTGTGATATGCAGGAGAAATTTCTTGTTAAAGTCAAAGTTGAAATATGATGAAATATGTTTTTATTAGATTTGCACGGACATTCTATGTGTGATTCATTGATAGGTGGATAGCAAGAAGATGACAACCAGTATTATAAAAGTCCCACTACGTGAACGCAAGAGGCATACCGCCCGCCGCGTAGCAAATGCTGGCTCTACTGTCCTATCCGTTGGGGGGGGGGGGGCATCCTTCGGATGCGGGCGTAATAACAGATCTGAATGGACAAGTACAAAACACGCCATCCGTATTTCTATCAATTATTTCCACATTCATTTTCTCCCGGTGTATATTCCTGTTGGAATACCCTGCAAGTAATGATATCCACGGAGGTCTTTTTTATTGATTTTTAGCAGACCTGTTGCAAACAACTTTGCTATTTAAATTGAAAAGCCCATTTGGCCATGTCTTGCCAGATTTCAGATTTACAAAGACCTGGCATTAACATTATGAGGTATACTGACTGCGACTCCCTCCCCCTCCAAGTCCTGATCATGTTGGACCAGACCCCTTCACCCCCCCTTAACAAATTGACAGACACCTTCCCTTCCCTAGTGGTTGGTAACATTGTCAATCATTGATCTTGACAAAGAGGTCACATGACCTGAGAGGTAGATTTCAATAGAACAAATAGCTACATGGTTATGTTGGAACTATTAACACAAACATGGCACAGACGGAAAATTCATGGTTATGGTGTGTGGTTGTGTCAATATTTTTGAAGCCTTATTCATTTAAAAGCTTTAGATATTACGGTTATAGAACCAAAGGGAAACATGAAATTGAAGAAAAAATACAGTTTGGTTGCAACATTTTGAAGATTTGTTTTCCAGATATTTGGCACAAGGAACAATAACCACAAATATGAAGCAAATAAATGTACCTTACTTAATTTTTTTGCCTTGAATTGCTTTAGCCGTTTCTAACTGTGGGGCTTATTTGGTGAGGGACTAGTTATAATTAGTAAGCTTTTTGACCTTGACGGAGTGGCCTTGCAGTGACCTTGACGTTGATGTTAATGTGTACATTGACACTCTATTTGAAGATATGATTGTGCGGACATGTTATGTACAGAGACCTCTGCATAAAGACGTATGGCTTCCTTGTTATTATTTCTGCGCAGATGTGAAAATGTTTTGAGCAACTGAAAATTTATTACTCTACCACCAACAAAAAGTGAAGATAGGAATAAGACTGGTGGCAGTACGGAAATATTCATGGCGATTGTTTATGCACTAAATAGCCAATGTTTCGACATAATTAGAAATTATGAATGATGTTTTAACGCCCATGGTGTCAGCACAACAGATGCTTCGAGGACGGGAAGGTGGTCAGGTTCATGTCACTAACAATTGAATAGTACTTATTATGAAACAAATTGTCACTTTGTCACAAGCCTTGTTCAGACTTCAGGTTGGTCTTCATGTGGTCCACGTACGAAAATAAATGATTCACAAAAATTTAAACCAAGAGAGAATTGTTTACTTTCAGCTGAAGGATTAATAATGTTCTCGTCTACAGCACAGTTGATCGGTGAACTTTCCAATGTCTTTGTTATTCAAATGACATTTTTGTGTTGTGGTTTGTTCTGTTCTATTGACAATTGATAGAAAAGAAGAAGTGCATCACCAGTGAATTAGTCATTCTGTTGTGTATGACTGATTCAATAAATCATAAAATGACAAAGAAGACGATGAATATTTGCCTTTTGCCTGGCATTGTCTTCTTCACTATCGCTTGTTCGCGCTTCCAACCAGATGCCGAGTAACGAAAGCACTATTTCATTTATTGCCCATAATAAAAAAAAATTCTCTCACATGTATTAATAATTTAATTTTTGTTAACTGAGTTTAAAATTAACAGATGCTTTTCAAGATCTACCTAAAATAGTGATTTATGAAATGAGAGATTCTGCTCGCTCTACTTTGCTGAAATTTTTAGGCAGCAGGCGGTGACCTTACCCTATTTGAATTTTTCCAGCAGCTTTCACGATTCGAAAGCACCAGGGGAGAACCCCCTTCCTTGAAAAGTGGCCATCACTCAATCAAAGAAAAAAAATTAAATGTGTACCGAAGGTGCCGTTTGTTAGCACTTACCCACCCCACAGTACTAAGTTGAAATTGGGTTGAAAATGCTGTGTACAAAAGCAGGGACAGTACTGAAATATAACATTGCGATGTTGAATGTTCACATGCTGCCACAAAAAAATGATATAGCTGATTGACCAGCACTGAATTATCATAAAGTAACCAGAACTTTTCCCCCAAACGAGGCAGCAAAAAGGACTACAAGGACTACATACACGATTACAGTAGCCACTTGTTGGTTTCCATCGTGTGTATTTTTTGCAATCGGTATTTTGCCAAAGCAAAGGCTGCGATTGAGTGGTATCAGTGATGAATAAATCAGGGTTCCCACATTACCTGGAAAACCTGGAAAACCTTGAAAAATGAGAGTACACCTGGAAAACCTGGAAAAA
>JBCAUG010726789.1:0-12227 GCA_038406175.1 Haplosyllis leylae
TGCCCCAGCCGACCAGCGGGCACTTCAGTAAATCTACCCGAGCAATGTACAACTTGTTCCCCTGCAATAAACCAACACCCACGCACCACAAACACCGTGTCTTGTCTTTATGACCCCACGACAGTTTCTTTCCGTCTTGAGTTATGTCAGGATGAGAAACAAATTATATAATGGAAATGGAATGTATAATGGAAATGTTATGATTTAGCATAAATAATATATATGTGAGATCTCGACACATCATGTAAGGGTATAACGGCATCAGCGTGATCTATTCACACACAAGCAAAATAGATAAGATATACTCATTACGTACTTTATTTAAATAGATACTGCATACGTGATTCTCACTTGTTCGATCATTAGACAACGGAGCTTAGACAAGTGAAAAATGACGGTTACATAAGAACTACCTGTTAACAGATACACCATGAAGATTCTAGCTTCTTAGTCACGTTCAGAGTTCAGGTTTGTACTACAAAAGCCACATTTCTTGTGCCGTACTGGATTTTCCATTCATGTAGACTTTGAACTGTTCTAAAACGTTATGATTTAGCATAAAATATGGTCTTATAAGTTTCATCCATGTAAAACGAAACGACCAGTTCTGCTCAGGCTCGCATAGAAAACACACGCAAGACATTTGCTCATTTCATTTTGATCAGTAGAAGATTTAAGAAAAGGTACTTGCCATTGTTTGTTCAGAGAACCCCCTGTTTTAGTGTCAGGATCTGAGAATACAATATGTAACATTTATGCAAAGTATATGTTTGAAATTCTCTTTTCCAGAATAACAATGGACATTCACACGGGAAAATCCGGATATTTGGACATTAAATTTTTGTCTAAGGGAAAAGGTCTACCTAAAAGAGTAAGTAAATATCTTTTTTTAACCTCGTTAGAATTGGACTCGACTAAAAACCCTTTGAAAATTAAATCAATGACGTCTTTCTTCTTACTTTCCCTTGAAATCGAATCTGTTGATTTCGTTTTTCGATAGTCAGCTGACCGAAACTGACGAAATCTGAAACACAATCGTTTGTTTGTACGACTATTGCACAAATTTGCTCAGTTGGATCATCCTATTCAGAACTGGAGCACTCGCATCCTTGACATTGATATTGACAGATGCAAAGCCTTGTTATGCAACCAGATCATAAATTTAGAGCCTCGTGCACCTTACCTTCCCGCTTCTCTCTAAATCTGTGAACCAGATTCAAATATAAAACCCAGTCGCCGAATAAGTGTTCCTGAAAGATAATCATGTGATAGCAAATAAATTCTGTTAATTTGCATTGAATGGTGCTCTTACGATTGCGATTGAACTTTAGCACTTGACAAGATGAAATATAATACCCTGCCGTAATGTTAGTAAGGTATCAGGTGCCTGTGAATTATTTATGATACTTTTAATTTCTCTGTGAACTTGGAATGGGTACAAATTTAACACCTTTCAATACGATCATAAATTCTCCAAATTAAAAAAAAGTTTTATGTACAGTTAAACCTTGCGCTAAACGTCAATGATCAAGTGGCAGTATTACTGGCAGTAATGGCATCACTGTTACAAAATTTAATATGAAATTTATTATTGACTTTTGTTTCCGTAAATTTGAACTGAGTAAGATCACCTGATATGATTTAAAATTTATTGACAGGGATGGAGACGAAAATGGATAACAATGCATCCACTGACAGATCACTGCGAGTGCCGCACTGTGATTAAATTACAGGTTTACCCAGACGCGACAACGTCCAAGAATCGCCGTCAGTCACGAAGCAATGCGATGACGGTGTATCTGGATAACGTGACGGATGTCCGTCGTATTGCAACTTCCAGGTCTCATACCTACGCTTTCCAGGTAAATCCTTCTTAATATTTTATGGAAGACAGTAAGGCGTAAAACTCCCCAAACATTAAAATTGCAATACTGGTGTGTTGTTTCCGAAAATAAAGTTTAAGGCTGCTGTACCCACTTGACCGAATGAAATAAATTATAGTGCAAATTGTCAACAATGATAATGGGAATCACTCTGTGAAGTTTGAAAAAGATTAACTGTTCTGTTTTTGAGTATTTGAATGATGAAGTTGGCGTCCAGGTCCATTGAAATCAATGGTAATCTGTATTTTTCTCAACATTGGCACTGTGAAATTAATTTAAACTTTACACTCTAATTCTAATTTACATATTATTACAATTTTAAACTGTTTAATTCCCCCTGGAAATTTCTGTGGACAACTGACATTCAGAATGCATTGTTATTTGTCAACTGGCCACCACAGTTTAATTGGGCTAAAGAGGGTAACAATACAGTTGGTCAATGAAGTGTAATGTGTTTTGACAAGGTTTTTAGGTCACAACACGTCAGAAGTGTGTACTGCAGCCTGAACAAGAATGTCTTTCAGTCGAAGGTGTACCATCCACGACATTTACAATAGACAGAAAATTGATTAGCTTTATTTCATTTAACCTTGACCTTCAGATGACCTTTTTAGTTAGTGAAATAGAAGCACACAGAAGTAAAGATTAGGGAAAAGATGACATTTTATATATTTGACCTTGATACTCAAACTTGACCAAGATATGTCGTGATGTATCTGTGTACTGAAAATTAAGTTCCTCGCAATAGCGGTTCAAAAGTTGCAACCTGATCAGACCGACAGACCCGACTGAAATTATTATCTCCCGGCATACGCGAATGGTAAAAAAAAATAAATGCTACGGAACAATGGTTATTCTGTAAAATTATTTATAGTTCTTGTATTTTACCGTCAAGTTAACTTTATATTTTGTCCACCGCAGATCGTGGAATATGACGAAGATGAAGAGCCCACGTTGGTTCTAGCTGGGGAAAATGAGACCGTTTCACAAAATTGGATGGCTTTCCTCAGAGCCACCTTCTGGAAAAATACAATCATTACTATTGATTCACTTCCATCTCTTGGCCCTGGTATGTTTTATTTTGTGTGTGATTGCGTGATTGAAAGTTTAAACTGAACATTGAGCCTAAGTGTAAGCTTATTAAATTGATAATAGCGAATGCACTTTTTACCCTTTGGTACTCCATCAGTGTTGCGAACCAAATGTACCACATACTGTTGGTAAATGCAGCATATGACATAAGCGAGTTTTAAGAACAGAAAAACTCACTAGTTGTGTGTACTTATCAAGAAAAAACATGACTTTCACACCATTTTGGATGGAACATTATGTCGCACAAAAGTTATTCCAAAAAAATAGACTCATTTTTGGCACAGCACCACAAAGTTTGTGAAAATTATGAGAAGCATTCGTCAAAAGCGATATGTAGTGTTATCAATTAAAGAACTATGTTGTGTTTTTTTTACCAAAATAGATTTGCATGTATTGACAAGTGGTAGAAGATAAGGGTTGTAAAACAAAACAAATTATATCAGCAGTATTTTTAACTTTGAACACAATGGCAATTGAATTTGTTTCCAGATATGTTCGTTGTTACTGTGGTGGATAATGAGCACAGTAAGCGGTTGGACCTGATGGGTGATTACGTGCTCCAAGTGACGCCCGAGGCCTTTCTACTCGCCTCGGCGCCCGACGGTGCCACGAAGTACGAATGGCGTCTGCGTTCGCTCATGAGATTTGCTATCGTCGAAGCTGAATTTGATGCAGATATTAACAAACTCTTTGTGATTATAGCTGGGCCGTAAGTTTTGTTGTAGTGATTAAATTGGTCAATATTTTTTTCTCGCCAATTCAAAAAATCTTATTTCTTTTATTATTGTGGCCATTGAACTTCATTTACTAAACCATTTGTTTTGCAGATCCGCCTTGAAGGGTGCAGGAAGTTTCAAATTCTTCACTTCCGATGCTGGTAAAGTGTTGCAATGCATTCACGAAACTATAAACGCTGCAATTGCAGCCAAGAAAGAAACGACAAAAACTGCACCAAAGCAGTCTGAGACCTCTCCCATTCCTGTAACAGAAGCAGCACTCTCTCGACAGGAACGAACGTCATCTATTGATAGCTTCATTTCGGAACCAAGCAGAACGCCTCCCAATATATGCGCCCGACCAAGGCACCTGTCCCTTCCCGTTTCTTGCGAATTGATGACCCAGGAAGACAAGACTCGACTGGACCACAGTGGAGAAGATTTTAAAGACGGAATTTCCGTCCAGTCTGGATCTTCTGGTTCCAGTAACAGCAGATTCCTTCAGTTTGATTCACAGTCCATGCAAAGTGGGACTCCATCACCTCAGTCCATTCGACAGCATTGGAAGAATTTTTTTCCACCTGTCAACCTGAATGCGGCCGGAAATGCTGATGGTGATAAAAGTAACAGAACTACTTCTGTATCTTCGACAGGCAGTAGAGATTCTGGAGTTATACTGGAATTGAACAATGACGCTGTATTGCGTACAAATGTTTGGGTCGAAGAATCTAACCAGCAGTCGACAGACAAATTGTCAAACATCAGAGAGAATGACTCAAGGAATACTAGTCAGAGTGACAATACTCATCACCCAGGCAGCAGAGACATTAATGAAAATGACATTACAAGGTCGCAGTCATTTAACCACATTAAACAGTGTAAAGAGATCACGCCGACTGACCAAAGACGGTTCACTTGTGGCTCAAATTCAAGTTTACCCAGGAACAGACGAACTAAGAAAATGTCTGATATTTACATTGACCTTGATTCCATTTTGGCTGCTAAGGCTGAACTCGATATGAAACTCGGCAAGAAAACTGATGAAACCAAGATTGAAGAAATGAAACCTCCACCTCTTCCACCATTTCCGCCTCTACTGAAACCACTCGTAAGAAAATCTGTGAAAATGACCAGTGGGGATGTTGTGACGGAGGATACAAGCATCCAGAAAGATCAACTTCAGGTCCCAGAGCGCAAGCTAAGTCGTTCAAGAAAAACCTCCAGAAGCAGAAAGCTGTCTAGCACCTCAAATATTTACTTTGAGGTAGGTTCACTCTCAGACATTAATAAAGCATGTGCAGGTGAACCACTGTCAGAAGAGAAGACGGCACAAACAAGCAGTGATGGTGAAACAAAAGAGGAAAGGGACAGAAAAGTGTCAAATTTATATCTAGATTTAGACACTGTTGCTTTGCTCAGGTCAGATTCATTTCAGAGTACCCCGTGTAAGATGAATTCTCTGACTCCGCCAGAGCCGCCACCAAGAGAACTTTCTCCCAGGCAGTGTCACAAGATACAGCATCCTGGTTCATACCAGGAAGTTGAGCGGTACAGAAAAAATTTGGCTCACTTCCTCGGAAGCCCTTCTTACCCAACTCACGACATTCCGCCTGAGCTTCCACAGCGGCCCACTAATCTACGTCAGTCTAAAAAGTCTTCAGAACAAACTAGCACCGTATTCTCGTCAATATTCGGGACTCTCACGCGCAGGAAAAAGAGACTGAACAGTGCTGATAGTCAGACCAGTCTGAATATCAATAAAACATCAGTGAGGAAGGTGCAGAGTGTTCCCGAATGGCCTTTGCCTGTTGGTGACAGCAAAGTTGCTGATAACGAACTGTACAGTCCTTCGACTGATGAAGAATTCGATATCATTGATTCCAGTGCGGAAAATGTATTTGATGCCAATGAGGAACCGCCTCCACCGTTTCCAACATTAATGGACCCGATATATAAATCTTGGTATGTTAATGATAATGGTGAGAGCAATGAGAACATTGAAACCAGTGACAGGTCTCCGGAAAATAGAAAGTCTTACTGTATTGCGGAAGAAGACGAAACGGTGGAGGAAAGTTTCTATATGTCGATGTCTGGAAGAGACCCGCTAAGAGGCTCTCCACAAAGTTCGGAAACCGACACGGGCAGCTTGAATGCAGTAAACACTTCATGTGACAGTTTGATTCAGTCTGAAAACCCATATTTACTCATGTCGAATCCTGAAGATGCTGAAAGTGAACTGTACATGAACATGGGGCAGTTAGGTGGTGCATCAGAAGCATAGAGTTATGTTGAAGTATTGTTTAGACAGTATTGCTGTATGTGCGACTACAATTTAAATAGACAGTTTCACTTTGGGCCGCAGTGGCCATTGTTTGTAAATACATATGTTTGTTTCTGTTTACTATTATTAGTTCATTGAATTCATTTTATACTAGTTATAAAACATAATAAACAACTTGTTCAAACACAGATTTCATTTTGGGTATTTTTGATCGCAACACATTTAATATTACCAAATCAATTGGGAATAATTAAAAAATCAACACAATAGGATAACCTTGTGTGAGACTTATTCACAAATGATGCTGGGAATTTTAACCCTAGTTTTTAGTCACAATTTTTCATCGTTCGCCATTTTACCTACTTTACGATATCGCTTCCAATTCATCCCAGGATTTCAAAGACGGACATGTGATCGTTGTCTCCGACAAGAGGCACAAAGCCTTGTTGGTGACACCCATCATCGAGCGGGATGAATCCTTGGAAGGCGGTGCTGGCCTCCGGGGAGTCGTTCCACACTCGGCAGTTGGTGAAGTCCTGTACGAAGAAGATCCGGTAGCCACGAGTGTGTGCATACGAGGCGCAAAGGTTCAGTAGATGTTGCATCACTTCTCTCTGGTCCAAATTAGATGTCGGCATAAAGGCGTCCATATTCTTCAGCCCTTTGTCCCCAGCGCGAGTTCCCTTCAGGTAACAACCGATGTGGCGCATTTCAGGTGTATCTGCAAGAGACAAATGTCTTTGAAATCATTGTTTTCCGTCGGACTCTGAGCCCCTTGCAACAAATAGGTAGGAAAAAAATTGCTCGGTACGGGTATTTACCCAGTTTTTTAAGAACCGAAACTTTCCATTGCGTTTGAAACTGCATATGCTTGTTCTAATTACTAATAAAATTCAAACAAACGCACCTTTGTAATAGTATCGATGATTGCTCTTAGTTGTGTAGAAATGGTCCATGGCTATGAGAAGGTCTCTCAAAGTGCAATTTACACTGACACCTGGACCTTCTGCTCCGTATTCGAACGACGTACAAGTCGCAGATTCATCACACTGCTTCGCGCATTCGATTTGGTTTCTCACGGTTGTTGTCATTATGGCGTCACCAAAGTCTTTGGCCACCCATCCAATGCCTTTATCTTTAAAATCCGAACAGCAAAATATACCAAGTGCACAGATGTTAAGCACTACTGTAAAATGATTAATTTTTCGCATGATTTTGAACGATTATAATTCTAAATTTGATGAATTTCTGTGTATCGTAATATTTTTCACACTTTCGTGCTATCTGTTTCGTGCTTTGAAAAGAACTAGTCTGGAATTGCTTTGAAAGGTATATTGCAAGAAGGAAAGCTGGAAACTCAAAAATTATTCATGCGGTCTGAAGCTGTATGGATTTCTCTCTGTGAATTGGCCGTTAATGATAATGTATTTCCTTTTGTCTTAGCAACACCCAAGTTCAACATAGCTTCGATCTCTTTCAGATATCCGGTAGTTATGACAGACTAAACTTTGTACTGCATATCGAAAGGTATAATCTTTTTCTTGTATTGTACCAATACAACAAAAAAAAACGAAATAAGAAAATATCTATTTAGATTTTCTATGAATATAAAATGTGTCGCTTCCACTCAGTGTTACATTGTTTCATATTTTAGCTCAAACATTTCCTTTTCGTTGAAGTAAACCCTGTATTGAAGCAGCCTCCCGTTAATTTTAACAACAAATCAATTTTCTTGCACCTAGCAATTCGACAAAAATTATTCGAAGCAATTTTAACTGTACACTGAGATATTTGGATCTGTAGTATTAATTTTTTTCATTATTGTAAAATTTTAGAAAATTACATTGTTAGTTTACGCATCAAGTTTCACTCGCTTTCGCAGAAAACCTTTTTTCAGACATTTTCAAGCAGGACTTGGGAATAGATAAACTTTCCCTATTTTTGTACAATACAAAGTCAGTAGGTTTACAGAGATTATTCGCACTGATCTTCACACACATTTGACTTGTCTTTCAAAGAATTTGTCCAATGTTAAAGAAAATTTAACCATAAAGGTCGACTGCGTGAATAAATATTTCGTTGATTTATGCAAATGAAGATCTGTCCTGAAGTTATGGCCATTTTGCCTAGCTAACTACGAAAACATAACCAAACAAGCTAAATAACACACTGACGCAGTGAAATCAATAAACAAATCCGAGAATTTTGGACAGTTTGTCATTTAAGTTCCTGAGATGAAAAGATTAAAGTGGCTAAATCCAGAATTTCAATTCAAATTTATTTTGAATTTTGCTTCACGTTAAAAGGATGAATGTCCAAATATTATTCTGGTTTGTTTTATGTTTTGTCGATAACATTAACTTTGCGCGTGGAATTAGAGCCAGTAAGTATGCTTATTATCTCTTTCCGATAGAACAATGGTTGCTGTGCTTTTTAGAATTTTTTGTCGCACAGTCTCTTAAAAGCGGAGCGACATATTTGGTCACACTGTACGTTAGTACTGTTGGTTGGTGATTCTCACCACTTACAAAATGTGTCCAATTTCATTGGATTTCAAAAATTCCAAAACCATTTTCGGCAACTTTGATTTTTGGATCCCTTCCCCCTCCCAAATGATATAATTCCTCATTTGGCTTGATACAAAGTCGATCCAAAAAATGGGGGGGGGGGTTTCGAAAAAAAAAATTCACCAGAAAAAGTCCCCAGTTTTCCAAAAATATTTGAACCAAAATACACTTCAGGATATTCTAAGCAACTGACTTTTTTCCCAAAAAAATTTTTGCAATAAAAAAATTCAAATTTCAAAGCACAATCCTTCCTAAATTTGTTTTTTTAATGAAGCGAACAGGCAAGTTCTTCAAGGTGTCATTGCAGTTTAACACGATGCAGTTTTTCCTAAATGAAGCAGATCTTTCATTGAATCCGGGAATGTGATTAATCACTGACGCATGAATTGGGAATAAATTAAAGATGCTCTTCTACAAAAAAACTGTCACTGTTTCTTGTTTGATTGCAGGATATGTTTCGCAATTGTGTCCAGGTTCAGTTGGACCATCATATGGGGAGGTTCTCTTCTACGATCCAGATCAAGAGGACGAGTGGGTCAGATTCCCCGAGGATCTGGACTGCTACATCACCCTCAGAGGGAGACCTAATTTACAGGGCGATCCTCCCCGCATGATTACCCTTGACTGGCGGTCTCCCTTTCGGGTTGATCCCTATGAATTCTATGACAATACCCCGGTGGTAGTTGGAAACACAACAAACAACTGCCCAAATGCCTACATCGAAGTCTTCGCAGCTTCAGATGATGGAAAAATTGTAGAACCGCCAGTTATTGGACCTTTTTGTGGAATTGTGGCCCCGACCAGTTTCACCTCTTCTTCGCAGTCACTTGTGGTTCACGTTTTCGTTCGGGCTGCACCAGCTGTTTTGTTCACAACTGAGACCCCTATGAATTTGACCGATTCAACGGCAACAACGGAAGCCGTGACCCAAGCGGTCGTTACGATGGAACCGAACGCAACTACTCCAGATCCTCGAGCTGAAAATGGAGGTCCTTACATTGAGTTTACAGCAGACTTCACGTCCTATTTTCTTGGTTTGTCAATTTTATTCCTATTGAAGTTTTCGCAAAATTCCTGTGGTTGCGCCATACATTGCAGAGTCAAAAGGAAAAACAATAAGGAGACGCGAAACCATTTAAAACTTGACTATTTTGAAACAACAAAAAGACAATACTGTACGTGAATTATCAACCATGATTTGTAAATAAGGAATGTTTGTTAGATTAATTTTGATTCATACTTTCCAAATACCCTGTTCCAGGAAACTGTAGCGACGATGGCACAGCAAACGACGGACAGCAATTGGAGTGTTTCACCGGGAGATGCATTCACAGGAGCCTAAGATGTGATATTTATTTCTCTGACAACTGCGGGGATCGTGGGGATATCATTAGTGGTGCTCCTGGGTTCTGTATATGTAAGTGAACCGCCTGTCTCTATTTTTCTTGGATTGACTGACTTCATGCTCTTGAACGTAATAACGTTCTCATCTTGCATAGTTCACACGAATGACGATGACGAAGAAGAGGAAGTTGTTATTACTCTGTTGCCGCTGTGGATACTGTTAGGTTTATTGGCTCTGCTGGCGTTACTCTACTGGTGTTGTTGGAGACCTGGGTGGTTTCCCTGGAGAGTTTGTAGACTGAGGAATGTCAAGTGTGGAACCCGGTGAGGAATCACAGGCACACACGACACACACACGCACGCACACGCGTGCCCACGCACACACACACACACGCAGAGGCTCATTCATATATGCACACAACAGTAAAACAACCAAGCCAAACATGCACTTTTAATTTTTTATTCAGATTGTGTTGTGCATGTTGTGGGACTTGCGCCTGTTGTTTGGGCTGTGGTATCTGCGGTCTATGTAGTGGACCATGCAGCGGATGCGCAACAAAGTGTTGTATCCGAACGCAAAGTAGGCACAGCCCAGAGAACAAGCCCACCAGAGAGAGCTACAGGAGAAAGAGACCTGCTGGATTTTGCACCTGTTTCAGTTGCTGCAGAGACAAGCCAAGTTAGTAGACCAATAAAATCTTCCATTTTCAGTTAATTTTGATTCTCCACCACTTTTGTTAACACAGAAAAGATTGAGAAGTTTGCCTAACTATCACAAGTATTTTTCGAAGTACATGTACACATCCACAGACAATTTCATGGAAAAATTAGAAGATTACAATTAGAAAAAATTTTGCCATTGTCGCCAAGATTAAATTTATTGTCTCAACCAAAGCGCTTTCTTTAATCTCGGCGCTTTGTTTAAACTGCAAATATCCCGGGCAAGAAAATCTGCATTCCCACAGATGGTAACCCATGCATATCAAAACTTGCCCCATCAGGAATATTTGTGTTGTGTTCGTGTTGGGTGACAAAATTCAATTGTAAATTTTCCATTCACTTTTATTCTCTGTAGGCAAGTATGATACAACGCCAAGTATGAACGGTAATGCTGGAACTGGTTGGCTCAACTTTGCATTTGACGATGGCATGCATGTTCGTGAACAGAGATAGACGTTTAAACGTTTATTTTTGTATTAAATCTGTAACAATAACATGCATCTTGTAACATTGTCTTACTTCTTGAGTGTTATTTGTATTCACATATGGACTTTTTTTAAAGAAAATGCGAAAGACTGCCAGCAGTCAAGCAAATATTAGTACACACAAATCATAGAAATGATATGACAAGATAAAGATATATCCTAAAACATGAACTTTTGAAAAATCCTACAAGGCAATTTCCGGGCTGAAAGCTGATAAAATATCTGGTTATGCTTGCGGTTGCGGCGACACAGAATTTCTTTTACCAGAAAAAGTAGAAGCAAATGACAATTTGGACGGAGGTCTGCTTATTTGTTTGTTGGACACGACAGAATTTGGTCTCGATATGATTTCTTCGAAATTTTTGCCAGTGGAAGGTTTTGCATCCAGCACAACATTGGCAACAAACGTGTGATCACGACGCCCGAGTTTCCTGCCTTGATGAAAATTATAATTCACATATCTGAAAATAAAAAGAAAAGTTTACAACAAAATATATATATTTATTAGTCGCGCAGCCTCAACCAGTGGAGCAACTTATCTGGTCACATTTGTGCGGTTGGTTGGATGCTTGCTTGTACTCACTTCTTAAGAAATTTTTGAAAATTTCATATTTCATCGGATCTCAAAAATGCCAAAACCAAATTGTGTTTCAGACCATTCTGAGCAACTTTGATTTTTGGACCCCAGACCCTCCCCTCCTGCCACCCCCCCCCCCCCCACTAATGAAAAATGAGGTAACACCAGATTTGGCTTGATGCAAATTCAGACTGAAAACTTTTTTTCAAAATTTTTGTCTCTCATGAGAACAAAAAGTCATCCAAATTCAAAATAATTTGAACCCAAATGCATTGTAGGAGATGCTGCCTTGTTTGTGACCCAAAATTTCATTGGATTTCAAAAATTCCAAAATGAAAATGTGTTACAGGCTATTCCGAGCAACTTTGTTTTTTAAACTCAAGACCCCTGCTCCACAAGTACGAGATGACAGCAGATTTTTATTTTTATTTTATAACTCACAAATGAAAGCGGCTAGAATCCCAAAGTTGCGTAGCACGTAGTAGTCATGTAAAATACTGTGGTATGTAATCAGTAAAACCTTTTAGTCTAACAAGCATGGTACTTCAGTTAAAAGGATATA
>JBCAUG010726800.1:0-12226 GCA_038406175.1 Haplosyllis leylae
ATGCTAGTCAAAGTGCAGCTAAGAAACTCTGTAAACAAATACATTCATGAATACAATAGCACAAATATGGACTTCAAATTAACTTCTCACATTTACTTGTACAGGTTACAGAAAACTATTGAAATGACATTTAAGTAACAGGTTGTGCAGGAGGAGTTAACCTGGCTCTTCACCTCCTCAGGATCTAGAAGTATTGCCAAAACGTCTAAAATGCAATTTGGAAGATCCTGGGGGAAGAATCAGTTCATCTCATCACAGTTACCTGATAAGTTCCTGCTGTTTGCTATTATGACACTGAACAGTCTGGTGGCATTTATGGAGGTCCTACTTTCATAGGGTACACCTCCCTTATATACCTAATGCCTTGTTGCCAGAAGATCAGTACCACCACACAAAGTAGTACCCAGGAGGGGTGACAACTGGGGAAGGGCCTACAGCTATTTAGTACCTTTGGTGGTACAAGTACTGAAACAACCTAACTAGGGTTTAGATTAGTCTCAACACAATTGGATCAGTAGTTACTGTTGCACAGGTCTGAGGGGGTGAGTAGGGATACACACTGATATGTCATGCTGTGATTGGTTGACTGGGTCATGTGATCAGCTCATTGGCTATTACTGTGAGTACATGTGATGCAGAGACTTTGATTGGATATTCCTTAAGGGGGTGAGCAGAAGGATGCGTGATCAATGCATGGGGATGATGCAGAACCATCTGAGGAGGTGGCTGTTAACTAATTAATGCTCCTTTGGCCATCAGAAGCCAAATGTATTCTCAGTTAGCCTGCATCTCCTCAGTTTTGGAACATTATACCCTCAACCTGTTACATTAAAGGGTTTAAAAGTCTTCTTGAAAGTGAATATTTAATTACCGAGTGTCATCTAAAAAAAAATGACCCGCTTGACGGGGGTGACCTGAAGTACCCGCACCTACTCTAAATCTTGTTAAGATTGCATATGGCCACTTTGCAATACTTAATTTCAAGAAATGTTTATGCTAATGTCAAGTTGCATTTCTACAATAGGCAGAATATGTCTTATGAACTTTTCTATAAAAAATTATTCATCTGGTCCTATTATAGGTGAAAGCTTGGCTCTTTTTGTTACAGAAATGGTACAGATACAGAAACAGATACAGATACGTTAATGACAGTCATAACTACTTGGCAAAATAGTTCACATTGCTGTAATTTGCAAATACTGTATTCTTCAAGCACCAATATATAGAAGAAGCAGAAAATTTAATTTAAGATTAAATTACAAATAATATGCAATTTCAAATCACTAGTATGAGACAGAGCAGTAACACATAAAGAGGAATTGAATATTAAATTTTAACTTTTCTGAATTTAAATATACCAAGTTCATTCAATTTTCTTTTTATTACTCATTCCAAGGTGTGAAATATTAAAATTAAAAGTTCCATCCTTTACAATGAGTGAATCATGTTGTCCATGGTATCATGGTATGGTTATGATGCTTTTGGAACATCAATATATAATGTTGTCTATCCATCCATCAATGATAATGTCTGCAAGGCTGTAGTTGGTCATCTTGGATTGCAAGTTGGGAGTCTTGTTTCTTTTCAGCATCAATGTAATATATTTGACAGAGATGTTTTGGAGAATCTCTAATGTATATTTAGGTGAGTATCTTGATAAGGTGCCTGCTATTACTAATTACCACCTGGGCAATACTTGATTATGAATTCTCAATCCTGAAGTCAGAGTAATATCTTCTGTAGATGTACTGGTACATCTGCCAGATTCTTTCTGTAGATCTGTTCAAGTGACTCTTGGTTACAAAGTGCCTGAAGATACAGGTGAATCATCACACTTGGGTGTTGAAGACATAATGTGCAACTCTTTACTACATATGTGAGATCAGAAGTCAACCTTTATGATGATGCACTATCCAGATTTGATATGTAAATATTCTAGGATGCTGCAAAGGACAAAGGATAATTTTTGATGAATATCCAACATCAATTCTGGTAGAACTATGGTCAATTACAAAGATTTATCTTCATGACTAATTTTACAAATTTGCAGGTCAGCCAAAGTTTTGCTCTCTGTCATTCAGACTGACTATATAGATCTAATAGAGGTGATCGAACAGCTAAAGAATTTTAGGGATACCACATCCCAAAATTATTTGTCACCTGGAGATATTTTAATAGATTTATAATTTGACTCAATAAGAAGCAAACCCTTGGGAGGATCATGCATGGATGCTTTGTACATACCTAATTGACAATGGGAGTCAATCTAACACAGTTAGATCTTAGATTCCTGCTAGAAAGTGTGTGCTGAAGAATGATGGTTGTTAATAGAATAAAAGCCAAGTTTCACTTGGAATGCTGCCTCATATAAGTGGGTTAAATTGATTGAATAAGATATAGACTCCCAATACAACATACCCTATTTAAGGCTATGTTATTTGAGCTCTAATGGGTATATGTAAGACAACCATATCTGGATGTCATACAAAAGATATGTTTTATTAGTTTACTATGGCTTGATGCGAGTAACCATAGTAGCCAATACACTGTCAAAGCAAAGAACATTCATATTGGCAGGCACAAGAGAAAAGATTTAATAGTGTTGAACACATTACAAATGAATGGGAAACTTCTCACAAAAAATAAAGATCAATGGATTTTGCCTGTTTCAGTTGGTGCAAAACTGTATTGTACTAGGCTCATATGAAACAGATGGTGAACTCTTTCTTTTTATTCAGAGACAAAACCAGGGACCTAGCATCACAGGTACACAGAGTGTTTCAAAGTGTACTTACTGGACTGAACATAGATACCCCCTGTACAACATTCAGTCTTACAGAATCGGAAGATGTACAGATTTAATGAGACTTGATGTTTTATTGTCTCAAATGAAGGAAATCAGACACTGGAGAAGCAATATTGTCCACAGATATATTAAAAATGGAATTACTTTCTGACAAATTTGATTATCTTTCAGGCAAAATTAAGGGATATGAGCAAATTTGGTTCATTAGACATGACTCCATGTCTAAATTGTATGCACAAAACTTTCAAAATGCAAATGACAAAAGTGATGACCATCCAAAGTATATCAGACTCCCCAATAGATACTTGGTTCTTACAATGGCAGGCGCAGAAAAAGACTCAGAAATTGAAGCGTCATTGGAGGAATGTACAACTACTTTGTACAAGTCATAAATAAGCAGGCCATTTTACCAAAGTATGTAATAATAGTACTGGGAGCAGACCCCCTACAGTCTGTCAACCACTTTAAACCAAGAATTTTAAAGATTCTAGGAAAAGTCATGGAATAGCTTGCCACTAAAATACATTGGCATGGGTCAGGAAACTACAACAGGGACAAACAAAATGATTGCATGAGTAAGTGTATATAGTTAGCCTTTCCAGAGAGATGCACATACTCACAATGCACACCTGGATTCCACATGATGCGTTTCAAGCATGGGACAAGGAAAAAAATGAGTCAACAACAAAATATCCACTGGCGGTAACAAAGTATCGGACATCGGACAAAAGAAGAAGATTTAATAATCGAAGACCAAGCAAGCAAAACGTGCAACATATGATGACTAATTGTTGATGCTTTTGCAACATGAAGACCTATTCCCGACAAATACCAACTACTGTTTGTACTTTTGTATGCCAAAACAATCTCCATGCACTGGTATAATTTATTTTGGCAATTACATTTGGGAATGTTGCACCATGGTTAATGTAAAGCTTTTATTCATTTATGCTATTTTTCCTAAATGACACAAATCTGACATTTCTGGCATTTTTGTACAAAATTGACATCGGGGTCTCAAAATCAGCAAAAAATAAAGTTGCCTCCAGTCAGATTTGAACTCACAACACCAACCATCTATGGATTAATATCCCAATGCCTTACCCACTTAGCCACAGAGACTTGTGTTGAACAGAATGTTCTAACTTTGTGTCATGCTCCACTTCACTTTTGGGACTTGGAATCATTTCAAGATTTAACACATCTTTGGTAGGGTACAACATGTAATTGCATTAGTTTTATGTACATCAGCACACGGTGTGAGAGCTGTACTGGTAATTAATGCTGTGTGTCCCTTTTTCAAAGATAGATTATATTACCTCACTCTTAAACCTCCACTACATTCAGAGCAACAACAGTGCATGCTCTAAAAGTATTCTTCATTAATTTGGAACACAATTAAATTCAAAATTGCATACTGATTGTACTTTTGGGAACTTTTGGCTCAAAATTGATAAAAGAAATTTTTATACTATTGTTATAATAATAATATTTTTCTTTTCTTTCTGGACAACATTTGGAGAATTATTTGCAGATCCCAAGAGCTCTGTATTTGTTGAGTAAATTTAAACATATATGTTGTTCAAGGCACTGGGGAGTTTTTGTAAAAATAGCAGCCCATTTGAGGCTGAAGTTATTCTATCTCTGAGAGCCACAAGAAGAAGACATATGAATCTCAACTGTTACTGCTAGGAATGTTTGACTGGTTGTTTTATTACAATCAGCAAATATTCTTAGTGTTAAAGTTTCTGCTTCAAGAAGCATATTTTTGTTAAAAAAATATTCAGACAAGTAAATGCTGTAAATTGTAAATCATAATTTGTGGTAAAATATTAATGTATTTGGGGAAAAGCTAAGGGCTAGTTCTGCCATTTATTTTAGTGGTGAGCTTTGCTCAATATAAGTATTATGTGGTGTTTTTTATGGTATTTTAAGCTCACTTTAAATGGGTAAATCGTGGTCAAATCACTTTATTTTTGTAACTTCTATTTAACTTTTCTTGGTAAAATATTTCATGATTTGATTATAGGCTCCTTTACTAGCTGAGAATTAGGCTTTGGCTTGCTCCTTTTGCCACAGCCTGGGACACCCTGGTGCTTTAGTGAATATTTTTGTTTGTGAAAAATTGTAATCTTAGCTTTTGCTTTTTGGCTGTTGCCAGCAAAGTAGATTTCAGTTTGTAATTTAAATTTAAATCTATCCAAAAAAAGTAATTGTCAAAAATTGGTACTGTCTTTTGTGATATTCCCTGGGGTAATAATAAGTGTTGTTAGAAATTTATTTCTCTGTTTCAAATTTTAGGAGCCATGCCCTCATTACAATAAAATTACTTACATCCATCAAGTTATGACTTGTATTCTACAGTACCATCTTTGTTACTATTGCCAAATATCTATTGCTTACCTTTTGCTGTGTTGGTGAAACAAGTCCTGTTATCATTACCAAAAATGTTTTTACTTTGTTCTCATCTGTGTACATGAAAAGGATCATTTCATGTTGATGAAATGATTTTTACTCTGGGCTACTGATGTATGTCTGCACATGTATCCAAAATTTGTCATCACAATATGATGATGTATTGTTTATCTTGATGCAGCACGTATCTCCATGATGGAAAAGACTTCTGTCATTGCATCAATGTAAATGTCTGCAAGGATGATCTGCTTTATGCTAATAGTTCCAATAGTTCCATAAGAAATATGAACACAAACCAATCAGTTAGAAATCTTACTCTCCAAATTGTCAATAGCCACAAGACTGGGACCTATTTTCTATGAAAGGAAAGGCAGACTGAGCAAACTTTCTTAAGTCTTAGGAAAGTCCAAGTTCCTCTTTGTTGACAAATATTGTAGGTTAGTGCTTACCTCCATAAAGGTGTCTGAATGGCCTCATTAAGGAAGCACTCTACTGGTCAGAAGGTTTCCTGTGGAATGCTGTGCAAGTCAGCTATCTTCTTGTAACTGTAAATCTCCAATTTGTGAACTGGGGCATGCTGGTTGTAATACATAATATGTCTTCCATAGACCACCTTCCATATTCAATGTGACTGGGGTCTTGGAGGCCTAGTGACCAATCTACCTATCCAATTTACATAAATGTTACAGGACAATGAAATGCATGACTGAGGCAGAAGTCTACAAAATTGCATAGACATCTCAAAACATTAATCTGTCTATGTTTTCTTAGGTGTTTTTTAACAAAAACATATGAAATATTTGGACCATACAGTGGGGCCCCTAAACTACATCTCAAATACAGGACCTGCTGTAGGTGAAAATAGGGCCCTAGTTTGGTTAAGCAATAGTTTTCTGGGATTCTGAAGTCAATGTTTGAATCAAATTATTACTATCACAGTTATCGTTACCAACTTTTATGTGGACATTACCTCAAATAGGTGGGTCAAAACAGGTTAAGAAATAAAGCCCCACTAAGCCTGCATTTTGGTAAATTTGTCAAATTTATAAACATTATATTTTTACCTTGTTTATGTTTTCCTGGTAATGGCATCTGTGGTTGTGATTGGTTGATTTCAGTCATGTGACTTCAAAATCTTTTGAAAACACAATAACCCAGTATACATGTGTGCAATGAAAAATTGCCTTAAAACCTAGTAGGCCCCAGTGCATGGGGGGGGGGCACTCTGGTTACTGATATTAAATAATTAAAATAGACAACCTAACCAGTTCAAATCATTTGTCACAATAGATTCCATGTTCACACATCATCCATTACACTTTTCTTTTCCGTCAATAGGAATTAAACTAATACCACAGAATATGCCAAAAACGCACAATTCCTTCTTCATAAGCTCACAAAAGATAATCGAGAAAACCAGACATTTATTTGTGTGCAATAAGTAATTAATTTTTGTCCAGAATTGAAAGCAAGATGGTTCCCATTACCTTAGAAATTCGGGTGACCAAAGAAATGTCGAGCGTATTTCCCCCCAGCAGTCTTCTGTGTGCTCCACTGTAGGCTGACTTGGAAATTAATTTGAAATTTATTGAAACTTCCAGTAAACAGTATCTCATCCCTTCTGAAATGAGCACTATTTGGTGGTAAATGTTTCCAAAATCTTACAGTTAGCCAAAAATTAGACAATAAATATCTTCTCTCTGCAAATATTCAACAATAGTCAGCATTGAAATAATGTAGTCAGAACCAATTGGCCAATGAAAAAATAAAAAATTAAATACAACATACTAAACACTGGCCAAACTTTCCAATGTTAAACCCATGGAACAAAATTTAAAGTAAATACTTTTAAAGATAATGAAGCAAAACTTTGTCTTATGGTTTGAAAAATAACTTTTTTTCAAAAGCAGTGACAGTTGAAAAGTATTCTATTGATTTCTTGGCAACCACTGTAGCCCATATATAATAAAATATATCATTTGGTGACAGTTTTAAATAATTAAATGGCATATATTCATGTGGCCAATGCATACACATTTGAGGTTTTCACAAACTCTCTGGAATACAAGAATGCCAATATTGCCATTGTGTTTTAGCTGTGCTATTTGAAATTTATTGGACCACTGAAGAATCCAACCTTGAAATGTAATCCTCTTATACGAAGTGATGTCATATTTTGCATTTACTAATACAATACAATCAGAATAAAGAAGGAAACAACAAATGTATGGGAACACAAAAATGGCAATATTGCCACTGTTGCCAATGTTGTGCATTTGTGAAAACCTCGACTAATTTAACTAAACATTAAACAATTGTACATTACATTGTATTTCAATATGGCAGAACCAGAGTCAGAATATTTTGCAAGGCAAGTAGGCAGAACTTTAAACTGAATCCGACCTGTACACACGGACACTATTTGCAATGCTACTTTATTCGTAATATCTGGAACATGCGCATTTGTCAATTGCGCCGCCATGTTTTATGTTCATTTCTTGATGCTATCCAATCTGAAAGAATTTTCATTTATGGCAATCACCGGATTGCCTGACATCGCAGGAACCATTGTTAATGAAAATGACATTTTACACTATGTAACAACATTGGCGGGAATTTTTTTTTGTTCAAATGTACCGTTTAGGTCCCCATCTGGCAAAAAATACCCTCAAAACTTCAACAATGTATGCTTAAAGTTTTACATGGTAATACTTTGTAATAAATAGTTGAAATATCTAAACAAATAAACAAACAAACAGAACGATTAGCTTGAATATGAAATGACTTGGTGACTTGGAAGTTGAACCTGCTAAAGGAGCGTAAATAAATAAAACGGCAGCTGAAACCACAGAAGTAGCAAATGGCTCAAAAATAATATTTTGCGGAGCGGTAACAGCAACTTCCGTCCTTGAACCTGACGATCACATAACCCGTTCATTCATTGAAAAAAAGTGAAAAAACTTCTTCCTGCTAGGGCTCAAATCGATTCTCGAAACACTACAAATCGAGAGAAATGGAATTTACAATTCGCTGCCAAATCAAAAGCAAAAAAATTAAATGAAAAAGAAAATACACTGGAGAATATTAAAAAAACCGTAAATATGTTTTGATAAATAACCAGGGTTTTTGAACGTTTAAAGAAAAAAAAACCACTTGTAAAGAAATTACTCAAGAAATGTACACATTCCATTGCCTAAAGTGCGAATATGTTGGGTCATTGAAACTTTGATGTTCTTATCTGCAAAAACGTCCACACTTGTGTGCGGGCAGACACACCTGTTTATTTTTTAATTTTTATTTTTTGGTTGTGTAAAATTCATGGTCATGGTACAGAGTATTTTTCAAGTTAGTGATGAACAAAAAATACCATATTTTGCTTTAAATTTGACATAAAAAATTAATAACAATAAAATAGATACAGCAGTTGAATTGACAAGCCATTTCGTGAGAGTTTTTATTCCCGTTACTAATTTTGCGAAAGCGTCTGAGAAAAAGAGGAGTGTCAAAAGAAGATAATCAATTGGATTGTATTCATATCACATTAAATTCAGAAAGAAAATTCCTGAAAGATAAAAAATTTAATTGGCAAGTTAATTTTACTTAACAATTTAGAACTCAACAGGCGACTTTCACATTTCCTTTGCCCATGTAAACATGGTTGAACATGAGAGTGTCTGGGAACACCGCGGCGGACCGGCCAGCAGCCGCAGACACCAACATCATGAAACTTCAGCATGTCAGAACAACATGCTTCCACAACCTCCTGATCTGGATCCAAGATCCTTCAGACACGCAGAGAAAACAGCTATAAATAAACTGAACACACAGCTTCAACTTCTCTGATCACTGAATTACCGGGCCCCGGCAGGGTATTCTAACTGCAAGATCCGGGTCATGTGTCAGACCAGACATACAAAGGCAGCGATATAGACTTAATGAAAGTTTCAAACATCTATTTAGGCTTACTCCGAACTCCGTTTCGCCATCACTTTTCTGGAAGAGAGTCTTCCGCGAAAACATCTGATCACATCTGATCAAAAATTTCAAAAGCCGAAGTCCAAGTTCCTCTGTCTATTTTTCGGCTTTAATTTTATATTCAAATAGAGGATGGATTTCCATAGATGCACCAATTTGAAAAAAGGTTATGATCCCATACAACATTTGCGTGTGCAACGACCTACTCTGAAGAAACTTGTAGGTTCATCGGCGTCTACTCATTTCCATGACTACTCAATCCCTGCTTCCGGTTAGCAGATGTTCCTGTTCTCCGACGCATGCGCTGTTATACACAGGAATCTATAGTGCTGTACTGGACTGTTAGGGCAGCTTTGAGTTAGTTAAGCTGGCTGGAACCCGTCAGCCCTGTATTCAGGTGCAGTTGTTGCTACAGACTGTGTTAAGGTGAGGATATAGGTCCAGGTGGATGGGTGGAAAGGAGCCCTCTGATACAGTACCGGAAAAGTTCACGTTGATCAGGATTTTGGCTCAATAAGATCAGGTATGTGCAAAAATTAATTTCTTTGCACCTATTTAACATGACCTATGTGGATTTATTTACAAATATCGTTTGACTTATTTATCCATTCATTGAATTACGTTTTCTTATCTATTTACTACAGTACACCCACTCACATACCCAGTTGCCCCCTAAAAATGCCAGGTAATAGGCCACTTTGAAAACAATTGCCTATTTTACAAAGTGGCTGCAGAAGGTTCCACTTCACGTACCCACAAACATACCCAGTCCCAATTACCCTTGCACAGATTGTGTTGCCCCTTATTTTACCCCATTTCCCGTCGACTCCCTACAGGATCTAAATAATCCTTAACCATTATCTACTTGATTACCAAGCCGGTCTTCCGTTTATCGAATCATCAAAATCTTCGCGTAACCTTCAGTCCTCTTCAGCAGAGATTAGGCAACACCCTGTTGGAGTTCAGTAGATTCTGTCTTTTCCGAGAAGATCAGAAAGTTATGACTGGGTTTTACAATGGTGGTCAAAACGAAAAACACACATGGAAACATGAATTATTGACCAATAGATTTATCTAAAAAATAATGCTGCATAATTATTTTTTTTATGAAGAAACGAGCTACGTCTGTGCACTATTATTTTTTAGACAAACGTATTATTATGACTATTGGTAGTTGTTTATCTGAGGTTTCAGGGCTTGCTTTCTACCATGTTACATCAAGTGTTTTATCAAACACCTTAGATTCACATGGTCATGTGTTATTACATTGACTTTATGGACAGTACCTTTCTGAGGATATGTGCTGTGCCTGTAGGATTGCTGACCTTTGGAGGTTGTAGATGTTGTCAGTCCCTGGGATTTTTCCTAGATCTATGTAGGTTTTGATATTTCTGTCAACTATCCCAGTTGCACCTGTGATGACTGGCTTGACTTCTACTTTCTTGTTCCACATTCTTTGGTACTCAATCTGGAGATCTATTTAATTACTTATATTTTCTGTGGTCTTCTTCAGAATGTTGTAGTCACTTGGTATGGCTACATCTATGATGACACACCAATGAGTCTATCTGTGATGACTGGTGAGTCTCACAAGATAGTTGCTAGTTCATTCTCTACTGCCCATTCAGGCTTGTGTTGGTACTGGTGTTGAGTTTCAACTTTGATGTTATAGTGTTTACATATGTCTAGGTGCAGCTGGGCAGCTACTTGGTTGTGCCTGTTAACCCTTCATACACTGGCGTGGACTTAAGTAACATTGTTGGCCTCCAAAACCAGGTCATTTCTTGTACCAAACACAGTACTTCAGCATGATCATGGTAAAGCATAACCCTTCATGTGCCGCAGCTTGATTAATATGTAAACCGGTATCACCGTGTGAGACGGCAGTCTTGTTTCTGAAATCAGCAGCTCTGGCAAAGCAAGACCTCAGTCTGCGGACTAAATATATATAAACATAATATATATATAGATATATATATACATGGTAAAACATCAGTTATTTATAGAGCACAATATTTTTAGGCAGACTTCAACTATGTTGCCTTCACTTTGGCAAAAGTGGGTGTGGCACATCAATGTGTGTGTGTGTGTGTGTGGATTAGATCTAGATCTAAGCTATGGCTGCAGATCTAGATCTAAGCCACAGCCACAGATCTAGATCTAAGCCATGGCCGCAGATCTAGATCTAAGCCGCAGCCACAGATCTAGATCTAAGCCATGGCCACAGATCTAGATCTAAGCTGCAGCCACAGATCTAGATCTAAGCCACAGCCACAGATCTAGATCTAATCTGTGGCCACAGATCTAGATCTAATCTGCAGCTGCAGATCTAGATCTAATCTGCACCCGCAGATCTAGATCTAATCCGCGGCCACAGATCTAGATCTAAGCTGCGGCCACAGATCTAGATCTAATCTGTGGCTGCAGATCTAGATCTAAGCCACAGCCGCAGATCTAGATCTAAGCCACAGCTGCAGATCTAGATCTAATCCGTGGCTGCAGATCTAGATCTAATCTGCAGCCACAGATCTTGATCTAATCTGCAGCCGCAGATCTAGATCTAATCCACAGCTGCAGATCTAGATCTAAGCTGCAGCTGCAGATCTAGATCTAAGCCACAGCTGCAGATCTAGATCTAAGCCACAGCCACAGATCTAGATCTAATCTGTGGCTGCAGATCTAGATCTAATCTGCAGCTGCAGATCTAGATCTAATCTGCAGCCACAGATCTAGATCTAATCTGTGGCCACAGATTTAGATCTAAGCTGTGGCTGCAGATCTAGATCTAATCTGCAGCCGTAGATCTAGATCTAAGCCACAGCCACAGATCTAGATCTAAGCCACAGCTGCAGATCTAGATCTAATCCGTGGCTGCAGATCTAGATCTAAGCCGCAGATCTAGATCTAAGCCACAGCCACAGATCTAGATCTAAGCTGCGGCAGCAGATCTAGATCTGAGCTGTGGCCACAGATCTAGATCTAAGCTGTGGCCACAGTTCTAGATCTAAGCTGTGGCTGCAGATCTAGATC
>JBCAUG010726811.1:0-12224 GCA_038406175.1 Haplosyllis leylae
TGCGCAAGAGGGCGCTTTGCGGTTTCTTTACTCAATGCGGTTGATTTCACTTGCCGCATGATTAAACCTCCTGATCATGTAAACAATACAAGATACATGATAACTAAACCTATTTAATGTAAACTGAAAGTAACCAGACATTCTATAGTCGTCTCGAGCCTGGGACCAGATGTGAGTTACTATAAAAGAACAATAAATCACGAAAGCATGTACTTACGGTAACACTTGCACATTTTTCGTATATATTATACAAATTTATAGAAAAGCTATGTCACTACCAGTGAAATCATAATTTTTTGGGAGAGGGATTTTGAAGTTGACACTGAAACAATTGAATGAATGTCTTGGTCAGTGGCGAAACCAGGATATCCATCCATCTTTGAGAAATATTTCTTCTGGAACTCATCAGAAGTGATAAATAATTGCATTTTTACACATTTACTTTGGCAGTAATACCAGAGGAGATCCCATTCAATGAAAGAAAAGCATCTTATAGGTTCATTTTCTGCGACAAGACAAGAAATTTCGCAAATGCAAAGTGCTACACGTTTTTTTCTGGTGCTAATTTTTAGGAATACAGCTTCAAATTGCTCCAGCAAGTTAAACCATGGATTCTATCTGCAGAATTTAAAGCTTGAAAGATCGTCGGGAAAGCAGAGAAGCATTGTACAACTTTCAAGTTCATTTTGGCTTGGATTACTTCGATTTTCAAAAGGTAAGATTCTTGATATGTCCTTTTTTCCATTTGACAGTTTTTAATCTGGACTTTTTCTTCAAGAAAGGAGTCGATACCTAGTTTCAAACTTGCATACATTTTTAACGCAAACTGACTGTGAAAGTAAAAATATTACATAATAAACATTTTTTTCCTGCGAGTGTAGCAGAATTTTTAAGTCTCATGGATGTCAATATCGAACTGAACATAGACTAATGGAATAATGGAATAATAAATGTTAGAATTGAATCACTCATCACTTTTATCCAAATCGTTGCAAGTTGCAGAAAGTGACAGAGATTAGTTTCTAGTTTCTCTGGTTTCTTTTTGGATTTTGTTATTTTCAGGTTCATAGTTATTAGAAAAAGAAAGCTGATATAAATTCATTTTGGTCCACACACAAATAACCTTACTGCATACATTATGGATCAAAGTGACAAACTGTTTGGATTTTCTTTCATTTTCTCTCTACTTTAGTGAGAAAAAATGTGTGAACTTCTCTTATTTTTCCGTCCCAAAATATCATAAAGAGGAAATTGTATTCTTTTCTCAAAAACAAAAATCATCCCATCAAAGTGTACAAATTCGATCAAAAGTGCTTTTGGTATACGTAATGGAAATTGCCTCAAACCAGTGTGTAAATCCAATGATTAAATGATGTCTAACAATCGTTGTGTATTGTTAAGCGCTTCAAACGTTGTGAGTTGCAAAGATTTGGGTATATATCTGTGGATGGCTTTTGAATAGCTTCAGTTCTTGTTGCATTAATAAACGTTTAAGTAGGCTCTAGATTATTTCTGTAAACCAGAATGTGGTTCCTTTCACATTCATATTTTATTACAAGTTCCCTCAGAATTGATGACACATAAAAGGCAAAGGTAATATGAGAGAACAGGAAATAATTTCATGGCGTCATTTCTTTACTTGATCATGCATGTATTTTTCTATTGCCAGTGTGTATTTGACACTGTATGCACTCTAACATCTGCGGCAGGACATATGCGAGAATTAGATCGATAATGTTTTTAAATACATTTCAAATCTGTAGACCTGTAGACTGCAAGAAGATTCCTGAAACAGTTGATATTCCTTCAGGAAGCTGATCTATATTTTTGATTGGGCAGATTTTCCCATCCTGCCCACTCATCGTACCTGTTGTCCAAACAATAGGTTAATGGTGCCAAAGGGGATAATTATTGAATGGTACTGAAACTGTCATCCACCATGTACACTTGTATTTTCATGAGTCAGAATGCATGATCTCTGAATTCGAAATAATATTTTCGAATACTAATTGCGAACAATTTTGAAGCCAAGCGACAGGTGTGCACTGGAAAGTACCAGACCACAAAACTTTTGTTCATATTAGTAATGTTAATTAATAATCCACCTCACACATGTTTCTTACCAGATGAAAGGGGAACAAGTATCTTTGATAACGTGAACTGTTCAAGAGGAGGTGTCATGTTACAGTAATTTTTCCACCAAAAAGGACTCAGGAACTTCAAAATAAACTAATCATTCAGATTCCCGGAAATGATGGTGTTACATCATAAAATATCCTTCAAACAAAGATATCCAGCACAAAACCTCTCACAGCATGTGTATTTGAGAGTTGTATGTGATCTAGAATAGAAAGGTGTGAAAAATTGGCCATTGTGCTGTGTCAGATATGATTTCTTTTTATTCCCAACAGAGAAATATGAGCTCAAACACCCTCACAAAGGTCATAGTTTTATTGATGTCGTCTTGTAATTTATCTGGCAGATGTTAGCATGCACATTTAGCCTCTTCAGCCTCTCCTCTTTTCAAAGCGAAAGCAAAGCAATGTTTAGCTCCACATTGAATTGTTCTGGTAAACAATTAAAACAGTTTTATTTGGTTATTTAGTTGAATGCCTAAATTGAGAAATCAGATTTC
The DNA here is from genome assembly GCA_038406175.1 of Haplosyllis leylae. NCBI lineage: Eukaryota > Metazoa > Annelida > Polychaeta > Phyllodocida > Syllidae > Haplosyllis > Haplosyllis leylae. The sequence continues at coordinate 2,636 of JBCAUG010726811.1, forward strand.
TGCTGATCCAGACCATTTTGAGTCTCGCCCGCTTCAGCAGAGCAACTTATGGTGTCTGTTAGTTCTTTGTTTGTGGACAGATTCATGAATCTACGCATGAAATTAAGACCAGGTATCTGTCCTGGCCTTAAAGATATTCAGGAAGTGCTTGAAGATACTTTTCAGTCTTAATGATACTCTACCTTGGGCTCAAAGATACTTTACAGGAAGTGTTTAAGATACTTTTTGTAAGTAATTAACACCAGGTGGCTCTGTGCTAGACTTCAAGATACTTCCCAGTCTTAATGATATATACTTTGTGCTTAACTATACCTCAAAGTCTCTCTGAGCAGTTCTCATGAGATCTCACACTTTGTGCGATTCTCAAGCAGTGACACAATGCTGAAAAGCATTCTTGTTGTGAGATGCTTCCTCGTTGAATGACCGAGATGTGAATGTGAATTCAAAAAGAAATTACCATTTGGAACATTTTTGTAAACACATAGATCTGTGCAAAGCATACTCTAACGGGGCAAATCTTTTCAACAAATGTCGCATGACATATGAGAAGATAATAATACCAACATGTGATTAATTGTATATTTAAAGGAAAAGGAAAGGGAAATGGCAAGACGCAATTCACTGGTTGTGTTGCAGTGAAAAAACAGTAACATTTTTTTATAATTTATTTGAAAATTCATCTTTTTGTCTTTCGTCTGCCGGAAAAATAAAGGAGAGAAAATGTATGGAAGATAGTCTGAATATTGTAATGTCACAGCTTCTTGCTTGTAAGTGAAATGGAAATGCTATGAGTTATAACATTTTAATTTGTTAGTTCTGTCAGAAATGTTCAGACAGAAAAATGATTGCACAGCATATTTATGCAAATATATCCTTTTATTTCCATCTACAACATTGAGTTGGAACTATCGGGTGTTATTTTGAAAGTGATCAGGTAACAACCTTTTAACAAAAACACAAACATTGTTTCTGACATGAAGTTTGTTGCAGTTTTGACATTGATACAAATGTCTGTTAAAGTTTTTAAAGAAGAGATTGGGGATAATATCTATTATCAATTTGGCAACTTAAAAAGTCTACTTGCCAATGGACTATTTAATCTTGCACCTTCCTGAGGGGAAACTCTAGGGTAAGCTAGCAGCTACCATTATATAAATCAGGTTAGCTATATGGCTACACCTAGTGGGTGATTTTCTTAATGTATCTCATCTGAGAACACACTCTTGACAAACCAAGACTTTAGAATAGGATAGAGAGCAACTAAAGTGCAGAAAAGAGTTTCCTCTGTTGGTACCTCCTTGATGGGCACCTAAAAGCCAAAGCAAACAGCTTTTGCTGATACCAAGAATGGCAAAATGGAAACAAATATGTTTCAAGTTTAGAAACCCATTTGTAGGCATGTCTGGTTATGAGATTGTAACTGCATGTTTCTGACTCTCACAGCTGTCATCTTGTGTGGTTGAATGCGTGTTTACCACCAGATGAAATTTCATATCAGTGATCACACTCCAGTTGTTTATAGCTTCATACCATGGTTACCATAGTGATATGCAATTCATATATCTGAAGTCATATATTTAATTAGAACAGTACCATAATACATAAAGAAAATATTATTTGTTATGTATTCTTATATTAGTAATAACTGAATTAAATATAAGTACATAAGACTAATTATCAGATCCAGTGATTGGATTGCTCATCACAGGGGTTGCTTGACAGTGTCATAGGATCAGAGTGTCATATTGTGCACATTGCATGAATTTAATTTAGAGAGATTAATTAACATACATATAGAAATGTTGACAATAATTACACAATACTGACCCCTTATTGTGCAATTACAAAACCTAACCAAAAGAATATTTTGTTTATTTTAAATATGTATAAGCAAACCCAATAACCGAGTTCTTTTGGAATATGAAATATTGAGTGAAATCAATAGAAGACCCACATAATATTCCCTGTTTTGCAACACTGGGTCTCATTCTCCTGACTATTCTGCAAGGATCAACACCTGGAAACTACTGCCATTGGTATAGCATTGGATGTGAGCTCCCAATGCTAGAGATCAGACCTGTTATGCACTTTGTGCCAAAATTTATATTTTCTAAATTAAATCAACTTTAACTCTACAAAATGCATGTTTGTGGCTTCCACTGGTACAGTACTTTTTACTTATGGGAATTATTGGATCATAGCATATTAGTTGTTCATTTATGTACACATTCATTTGTTCATTTGTCATTTAATTCACTTTTCATTATCATTATTAAATATTTTCATGTAAAGTAGTTATGAAGTAAACTCACAGTGGTTTTTAATTGTTTTGTAGACCAGTGGAGGCTTAAGTCCTCTGATAACATTTTTGTTTCTAGCTGTCAACTGTGATTGACCTTTGTGATTGATTGAGAGGCAGTAATAAAGATTACAGAACTGAACTTCAAATGTGTTTGGCTTCATTCAGGCATCTCCTGGTCACGAAAGGATTCCACGCTTATTAGTGCAGCCTGTGACATAGATAAGGACTATTGCTGTATCCAGAAAACTAGTGATACTACTGCATAAGTAAATGAGCTGCATGCAGCTAACAAACCCTGCACTAAATTAGGATGTGTTAGCATTATATATCATGTGGTGATCTGCCATACAGAACGACGAGTCCTAATTTTTCCGCAACACATAGTTACCCACTTCACCAATAGGTGGGATGCCATCTGATAACAGCTAATAAGGAGCCATGAATATTCTGGAACAATCAGTCACATTCCAATCAAATCTGCTTTGACGACATTGTCTCACAACTTTAATTTTATCTCTATCTCTTTGATTTCAACAGCATACTTTAAACAAATAGCTGTGCTTAAAAGTGACATAATTCTTGTTAGTGTCGAAAAAGTCATTCAGTAAATGTGTAAAAATGCAAACAATACTTCAAATCACCTGCATAATATTCGTACATTAGTTGGTTCATACTCAAGTGAAGATTAAGTAGACACAAGAATTGAGTCAAATGTTGCTTCAGAAGGACAGGATCCAACTCTATTGATATTAGTGGCACTCTGTCATTGTACTAAGAATTTAACTTTTTCGATGTTACCAATTTGGTTCAGATGTGCATCTGACCTAATTTCGTTAAAACATTCCATTTCACTGTGAGTAAAAACTAATGTGCTCCCTATCACATTGTTAACCCAATAGATATATTAACCTTAAGACAGACATCTGGAGGTCGGCAGGCGATCTCCACCCACAAAAAATTATTACATCAAATAATGTTCATAAACTTAAAACTGAAAATATAAGATTACAATTGTAAATGAATAGATGGGACAGTCGACTACTGTGTATATTTGTAGACTCTCTTTCAGCAAATATTTACAAATATTATCATAGTTCATGCATGTACAATATGTATTAAGTACGCATGTGAACATACAACTGAGTTAATCCGTCTAAATTTAATGAAAAGTTTTTATCGGAAAAGTAGGAATTTTAACTCAAGGGAATATTGCTTTATTCTTGAAATAAAATATTTTTAATAATCCATGAATTAATTTTTAAAACTATTTAAATGTACTTAGTAATCAAAAGAATGTGTACTTACAGTCTAGGTAGGAAAACATCTTCGAACTACGAGAATGAAGTCTTGGTGTTGGATCTGATTGGAAAAGATATATATGGAGAACACCACTGCTCATACTTCAGGGCACCGACAGAAAACTGTAAAACTAAAATGACAAGGAAATTTCAGCTTTTCTTTCCCCGCCAAAATGTGATATGTAGCTTGTTAACATGTAAACTGTAATTAACTTTTCCTCATTTACCCCATCATGCCCATGTTTTAATCAATTTGCATCGTCCCATCTTAAACATGAGTTTGAAGAGGACAAGGCCATTAGCATTCGCAACTCCCGAAGTTGGCAATATCATTTCTGTATAGCTTCTAATTTGCATTCAAATAATTTCTGATGCAAAACTAAATTTGTCAACAGTACGCTGAATTAAAAGTCATGTCACTTATGACTGTGTCTCATTTATTTTCAAATTTGACCAATACAAAATGTCAATAATGTCAACTTCTTGGGATTAGAAAAAAACATTCGAGTTTCTCCTAAATAATACAAATCCGACATTTCTGGCTTTTTTGTACAAAAATGACATCTAGGGGTTTTAAAAAGTCTCAGCAAAAAATAAAAATGCCTCAAGTGGAAACTGAACTCACATCACTAACCATCACTGGTTTAGAAATCTATACAAGTCTACTGACCAGACATGTGCTAAATAGGAAATCCTTAAATTGGGCTTTGCTTCATGTGCCACTTCACTATTTGGACTTAGATCATTTCAGATTCAATAGAACTAAAAAGGCATGACCGATTGGCAGAATTGGTAAGGCATGAGACTTTGTCAACGTAAACTCCCAGACCTTCACTGTGCAATTTCAGTAGTTCGTCCGCAATGTAAACATATGTCATTTCAAAATGGATTAAAGATGGACATGGACTGACATGGAACTTTTTTGAATATCTCATTCTAGGGAAAAGATAATTTTCTTAAAATTTTAAATAAAGATAATTATTGAAAAAGCTCCTCATCAGTCGCATCTCCTTAGTATCAGAAATAAAGATATACTAAGTATTTGAAGATACAACTAATAGTTTTCCCAGACACTTCAAAAACTAAACAAAAAATTTTCTCATAGACGACCATTATAAAACTTTGGGCAGCATTTTCTGACATTGTCAAAATAACACGTATTTTCTGGACTTTACTCAGGGTGATCAAGTGAAACAGAAGACGCGTCGTGTGTCGGAGAAATAAAATTTAGGCCAACGGATTATGCGTGGGGAAACATATGAACTCTCAGTTCAACATAAAATAAATTCACTCCAAAATAACAAAGATGACAAAGCCTTTCAGATCCCTGCCCCGTGACTTTTAGTTCTCCATGATAAGTTTCAAGCACCAGGAATAACTTTCGCTAAAAAAAATACGTTGATCTGCAGATCCTATCTGCAATGTTGCTTGCTCATAAAAATGATCTTGAATTGAATTCAGAGACTCCATGACAAGAAATTGGAACTTCTTTCATTTTATTTTAGATCAAGCAGTTCGTCCCATTGTAGGACAGAACAAAGGCTGATGAATCTCCTTTAGTTTATTTATGTCTTGTGATGGTATTAACTAGAACTACAAGTACCGTAGATCTATTTTGTCAAGATACAATTCTTTGGACGGCATGACAAGGTTACTGTGGATGGTAATAGGAAAAGTCAAGTGCATCAGGAAAAAGTTACACACACATTTGGACCATATCATTTGATTTTGATCTGGAAATCATGAAGGTGATTGACTAATGCATTCGTCTCTTGATAAAGAACATATTACATTATCGAGAGGCCAGAAGCTTATGTTCACCACTGGACTCTTGTTACAGGGTGTAAGTAGAAGGTGCTAACGGCAATCAGCTTTTAACTGCAGTAGTGTCAGTCTGAGTATGCATCCTGTTCCTTCTACCTTTTGGTGAAAGAAATAGTAGAGAAACGAAATGAAGTGAGTGTGCACTCAAATGGAAATGATTGACTGACATTAAATGGAATGTAGTTAAATATCACATAAAAAAGGCCTTATTTTGCAATTCACGAGTGGAAATATAATCCATTAAATCAGCTGACCTTGCTAATTTGGTCATTGTTGACTATTGATGGGTATTAAGTTATTGTTGGTTCGTTTAGAGTCAGCTTAGTGGTTGATCTGGGGGGATCCATGGTATTTGGGGACAAAAATCATCTTTTTGTATGGAAATCCCCAAGGGGGACCATGGTGTCCATACTGTACAAGAAAAGTTTGTCATGTTGGTTGTACCAGGGACCATGGTGGAACATGGTGATCCATGGTGGTTGTACCAGGGGGCCATGGTGGTCATGGGGCACAAGGCTAAGTTTGTTATGTTGATTGTACCAGGGGATTATGGTGGACCATTGTGCCCATGGCATATAAAGTGAAAGATTTTTTATGTTGATTCTACCAGGGAACCATGATGAACCATGGTAGACCATGGTGTCCATGGGTACAAGGGTAATTTTTGATATGTTGATTGTACCAGGGGATGATAGTGGACCACGGTGGTCATTGGTGTACAAGAAAAAACTTGATGTTGATTGTACTAGGAGACCATGGCAAGCCATGGTGTCCATTGGTTATAAGACTAATTTTGTTATGTTGATTGTACCAGGGATCATGGTGGAACATGGTGCTCAAGGGATATAAGGGAAAGTTTGTTATGCTGATTGTACAAGGAGACCATGGTGGACCATGTTAGGGGACCAGGAGGGGTGACAGAGGAAATCCAGTGTGGGGATAGACCATGGTGGACCATGATGTACCATGGTGCACATGGGAAACCATGGTGGTCTAGGGTGGAACATGGTGGTCCATGGTATAGAATGGAAATTTTGTTATGTCTGGATCTAGTCTGCCAATTACTGAACTAGTTCTGGTAGATCCACCTGAAGCAAAATCATGAGTTATAAGACTTCTACTGAACCAAATTTAACTATCTGTATCTTGTTTGAAAGCATGGTCTTGGGTTGCAGATTCAGAAATACAAATCAGCTTGACAATTGCTGTTCATTTAAGGTGTAAAACAAGAGTACTAAAATTTTTTGCCAAGGGTAGCTTATTTAAGATGCTGTCATTCTACATAATGACATCATCAGTGTGAAAACGTCTGTTATAACGAAAGGTTGTCTAGCAACGAGCCAGGTTGTGTAATTGTAATTTAATTTCTGAGGAAAATTGCGTGCAGTGTTTCGAAAACTAATTAACCAATTCATATTCTTAATTGAGTTTTTTTATTAGCATAAATATTTCATCAGGATCGATCTAGTTATTGTTCTTATTTCAAAATATCTCTATTTGGTAAAAAAGACAAATAGCAGAATATTGCTGAATTGCCTCCCACATAAAACTTTCAACTGAACATTTTTGGGTCTTCTCCAAGAAAATTATTTGTCTTGAAGCAAACTTTAGGACAATACGTTCTCAAATGAACTTGGAGAAAAGTATTCTTCGGACACAAAAACTAAGAAAATTTCCACAACGACCGTTCACCGAAACCAACCCAAAAATCTCAGAGCGAGCAATATTTAATTTAGTAGTGGTAGTATTTAATTAAATCATGAATAAAAATTGAGTCATTTTATCTTGGGACTCGGTAGCTTAATCTGAAGAAAGACATTTAAAACTAAAATATTTGAATTTGACAGCTTTGAATCCAATTGTTGTGTAGTTTCACCTTAAAGGAGCTCAAGAAAGTAATAGAGGTTTTCTTAATACGCCATATAATAAGGAAATTTCTGCACAGAAGCAAATTTTAGATCCTAATTTTATTTTATGGTAATTACTCTTTATCACAGGAATATTAATGTTTCAGTTGCCTTATAACAAATGAAATACTGTTGACTCTAACCAAATCCAGGCGAAATTTATGGTCAGTTGAAAGGTGGAATGAATGCAAATTTTGCTTTTGCTTCAACATTTAGAACTTTTCCCTCACAATTTATTTTGAAGGTAATATGAATGAAGTGCCAAGAGAAGTTAAAAGCGATATAGATCTATATGTTCATCCTTAAATGTATGTATATCTGAAAGATAAGAATATATATTGTTCTTAATGACTACTTTGTGGAAAGCTTTAAGAACAGAAATTCATTCACAGCATTGTTTCCGACCATCTGTGCCCACTCCATTGCAGCTGTTTCTAAGAGAAAATATAAATGCAGGTTAATTTCTTGAAACAAACAAGAAAAGACGTTTAACAGTAAAATGTCAATCAACGAAGTAAAAACAAAACACGTCTTTTCAACGTTTCCAGACGTGTCCTTGATTTTTCAGGCAGTTCTAAGTTGAATTGTAACAAATTTGTTACATGTACAAAGTTTTAACCCTATTCACGCCATTAACAGATATATCTGTTTGTGAGAGTATTTTTACCTTTCTGAAGTTGGGGTGTGGGTATAAAATTGGGCTTTGTTATTGTAGTAACACAATTTATTGTATTCTAATTCTAAGGTGGTTACATGACTTCCTGTCTCATAATGATAAAAATCTGGAATAAAAAATTTGGTCAAATTTTCTTGCTAATTATGTTCAATGACCAATGCTCAATGAATACATTTGAACCATAAAACTGGTCACAAATCTGCTTTTGCTAAAGTTATGGCTCGTTTTGTGGAGGGCACATCTATGTGAGAAAATAAACACTTTCAAAGTTGCAAAAAGAATCATCTATTTCATTCCATTTCTAAACATTTCTAAACACTTTCAATCTTAATAATTTCCTCTCAAACAAGTGCTCAGTGTGATATTTACACATTTGTTTGACATTTCAATGCCCTGATGGTAACATGAGTCTACGGGTTGCTCAGTGCTTCATATAAAGTTTGGAATGAAAACCTATGGCTATTAATAAGAAACAGAAGAACATTGGCACCAACATCAAAGTTTAGAAGACATGATTCGGTGTAGTTGGTCTTGAAGAGTAAAGACCGAAGCAGGTGCATTGTCAAAAAAGTAATCGCGTCTTAAATGGGTGAAGTACGTCCAATCAGTTCAAAAGGTGTCAGGACACCTTTTCGCAGCGAAAACTGATTAAACATACGCAATCTTGAGTGTTAATTGATGATAACATTTTTGTTCATTCTTTTCAGAATAAGCCGGTGTGGTGATTTGAACCGACCCCCCCCCCCTTTCTAGGGCCCTCCGGACTATTTTTACTGTTGTGAGTGGGGCCCATTTTTCATAAATATTGATTAAATGATTTTAAATGATTTAATGTATGATATTTTAGTATATTCAATCAAATAGCAACTTGTTTAAAAAATAAAATAAATTTAATATGATGAATTTATAGGCTTTTTATAGATAAAAGTAAAAAATTACCATGTAATTAACATACAAAATGTGGTAAAATAAAATAATATAATAATTATTGTAAATATTTGGAAGAATTGTCACCCCTAATTAATTGTGTCTCAATTAGAAGAAAAATTTTCAATAATATTTTCAAATTTAATTAAAAATAAATCTATCAGGAGAGAAGGTAGAAGGGGAAATGGTGCCTTAACTTGAGGGCTGAAGTGTTAAGGGGAGCAGCCAGCAGAGTTGGAGCTCTGGCCCTAAGATTAAGGGAGGGGGTCCGTTATTTTCAGGAGGGTGCCAAGTTAAAACGGGACGGGGTCGGTAAACAATACTACACCGGAGTAAGTATCGGATCGAGCTTACTAATAGTTTTGGTTTTATTAATAATTTTGATCACTCTGCAAAAGTAGAGAAAATTTAATTTTTTGTGTTATTTGCATTCAGAATTCCTTTCATGTACAAATAATCACAATAGTGTCTCAAGTATTAATCTTGAAATGATGGATCCAAAAATTCTGATGCAGATGCTGTCAGTGCCGTGCTATTTTTTCATACGTATGTTGTGAGGGTGCATGTAAACATAATATTGGCTGCACCTCTTGCTAGAGTCTGGGGTATAGTGGATTTCTGATGGTAGTACTTCTCTTTTCTGGACAACAGGTTA
>JBCAUG010726822.1:0-12224 GCA_038406175.1 Haplosyllis leylae
ATGGTGGTCAGGTGTTGAGGGCTCAAGTGTTAAGGAGAGTGGGGAACTGATAAGGACCTCTGCCCCTAAGGTTTAAGTAAGGGGTGGAGGTAGTGCTATAACGATCCCCCTCCCTTTTTAGTGAAGGTACCTTTTTCACGGTACACTGGCCCTCTAAAGTCAGATTTCTGATTTCATACACACCCCTAGGCATACTAGCTACAATTCTATCTGATTTCAAAAGACACCCCCCCCCTTTCAATTTCAGAACACCTCCCACTTGAACTTCAGATCTACAGACTCATTTTTCAAAATTCGTCAGTAAATTTACAATAGATCTACTAATTGATATTTACAAATGACTTTTGTTAAAAAATATCTCAGTAAATTGGAAGTAGTCTGTAAATTTACATTATTCACATTTATGGACAACTTTTTCAAAAATGCATCCGTAAATATCAATTGTTAAAGTTCATCTGTCATCATGTAGGAATTTTTTTCAGATGGGGGGTCTTCTGAAGTCAAAGTGGGGTCGTCCAGAATGAGAAATCTGAATTCGGAACCCCCCTCCCCCGGGTGTACAAATTCAAATTTCTGATTTCAGAGGACTCGGCGGGGCGTACGAAAATGGGAGATCATTTGAAAACTTTACACCGAAACGTACTGAATTTAGTCTTGGCAATACGTCAGCAGTTTGATTTGAATAGAGCCAACACCTGTATCTTACAGCTATTCTGAATGATAACATTCGAGTTTTTCCACATAAACCTGAAATTGTCAGATGTGGCAAATTTATATTAGATTAGCAAAGGTTTAATGTAAAAGCATAGACTTAAGATTTTAAAGTCGTACTGTAATGAGTGGATGAAAGCATAATTTTCATATTTGTCAGTCATGTGGGCTTCAGTGGGGGATCAAGGGGACCTGCTGCTGTACTGGTATGTAATTTTGGGGTGTGATGGGTTTGATCCTCGCATTGAAATATTTATGGATGTGCCCCTCAGTGAATACAATAACTGTATGCACATAATTCACTGCAAATAATGACCCATCTTTGGTGGGAGTGATAAATATGTGCTTGACATTTCCTTTGTGAATTTGTTTAGGGGTAATTCTGTGGATTTTCGTATGAAATCTTATAATTCCTCTTGCTTGTGGGTGAAATATTTTCTCATAGTTGGTCTTAGTGCATATTGACGTCATTATTCATATGCAAAAGTTACATATAAATTATTAACCAGGTGATATTCACAATAAAATTATAAAAATATTTAAATGTTTTTGTGTCTTTATTTGTCACTTTGTGTACATTTGAAAGAAAATCATTCAAATTGAGCATCAAATAGAGCACGAATTTCCGGTCTGCCAGTTGATTTGGGTAAAGAATGGTGTCATCTGGAACCAATTCACTGGACTACAAAGTATTGTGGTCACTGGGTGCATCTGGATTCTCCGTAATGAAATCAGACTAAAAAGAAACAATTGCACATATATTTTGCAAATTACAATAAAGATATATTGTTGTGGGACATTGAAATTCACCTTTATCACCAGTTTCCGTATCAACTTCGTCTTCAACTTCCTGATGAAACTTCTCCAAATTAAGACCTTTGGACTGAGCCAGAGCTCTGAAGTACGCAGTAGTTTCAACACTAGATTTACCAATCTTCTGGCTACACTTTCTCAGGTCATCCAGAACTGACTCCTCTTTTTCGTCAAGGTCCGATCTGAAATTCACAAAAGAATATTTGACACAACATGTCTCAATATATTTCGGTGGAGTACACAGTACAATTTTCAATGCCATACCTCCTCGGGTTTTGATTGAATGATGTCTTCAATTGCTCTACTTGCTTCTGTACATCAGACTTCAAATCGCTCTCAACATCCCTGCAATAAATGTGTTATGTAAAGATATCTTTTGAAATAACTAAGCCAAAATAATGAAATGATCTACAACAGAATATCTTACTCATTCTTCACTTTCTTGACAACATTTTCAAATCTGAAACCGAAACAAAATATATATATGTCAATAAATAGATAGACAAGAAATGATAGCAAATGGAAATCATAAAAATACAACAAAAATAGTACTTCTTTTCAGCATCAGAAGTCTCTGGTTGAGGCAACTGGCGTTTTAGTGGCTCCTTGCGTGCAGTGAGCTTCTTTCTCACAAGTGATCCACAATAAATAAATATAATTTTCTACTTCAAGAAGATTACAAGAGCCATATTCTTACAACAGTGTAATAAATAAAAAAATTACATGGAGTAATGAGATAATTACTGATTCTTTTTCCCGTACATTTTGAAGTCAGCTTTTAGATCATTACCATCTGCATCTCCATCACTCACCTCGTAAACTAAATCTACAAAGTATAAAACATGTAATAGGTGTCATGCAAGATTTGTAATAACATTTTAGGGAAAACAAATTAACCTCCTTCCTGCAGATCACCGCACATCTCTGTAGCCTTCTTGTCATCCATAAATTCCTTGGAACATGGTCCTGCAGAATCATTGCTTGCTGTGTCTTGACAAAGTATTGCTTTCTCCAGATTTTCATCTGTAAAAATATAAATAATTGTTACATCTAAGCATGTGATAATTAAATTATTTGACTGGACAAAATAAAGAAGGTACCTAATGCAATGCATGCTTTTTTACTAATTCCATGAGACCAAACATTCAGTACGGCATCTACAAAGAATTAAAGATTTGTATGTGATAGATTTAGTGACTAACAACAATTATTTATGTGGAATACCTGGCTTGCCATGAAAATCCCAGCATTCATCACCGTCTTCATCACCCTGCTTCCCTGCTAATGTAAGTAATAATAATTGGTAAGTAAATATGTATTATTGGATCAACATGATTAACTATTTTATTTTATGCATTTATGTGGCACTTTATATTTCCAACAATCCTCCTCCATATCCCAGTATAAATTCTCATCATCATCGTCGTCATGGTTTGGGACTTTCAATACTTTCCTCTTTTCTACAAAAAAGGGTTAACAATTAACTCATTTGGTACAAATGATGAATAGATATGATCAATTTTAATTGTATCTTGATGGATGGAAATCCATCTATTTACATTTGGATTCAGATATCCAAGTAAAGGTGTCCACATCCCAATACTCATCATTGTCGTCATTGTTGTCATTGTTGTCAGCATGATTTTTTGCTAATTTCACATCTTTGCTTCCTGAAATATTGTCAATTAAGTCGTATCATTCATAAATTAACATTTTCTTCAGGGTGCAAACACATAAAACATTTACCTGCTTTCTGTTTGTGGCTCTTCTCATACTGGTCTCTACAAATGAAAGATGAAATGTTTGTGTCATTTAGGAGTAAATAAATACGAACATTTAATTGGACATAAGTGTTGCCCATAGAAAAATCTTACTGCATAGACTTGGCATAATCTGCATCATTCTTCTTATTATCTTTCAACTTCTTGTCCAGTTGATTAACATTCATGTTTGCATAATCAGCTGCATGAAGCATTTCTAATTTCTTAATTTTGGGATGTTGCCTATAAGTAACAATTTGTGAGGTACATACAGAAGAAAAGGATAAAATAGACGGCCCATTGCAATGAAAGATTACTGTAAATTTAAAATTTGTCACCACTTTCTCACCTGAGACTCCTTTGGAAATGGCTCATATGGTTATAAATCCTCTTCTTCACTTTCTTATTGGTTCCAAAAATCGCCTCATGGTACAGCAACTTCAAATTATTGCAAACTTTACCATCACTTTTAATTGCCTCATATACCATCTGAGATGAAATCTCAGGACTTGACGACACAGCTGCACTATCAAGGAATGCATTAACTTCTATGGTGTATGAGGGCTATCTCCCTTCAAGAATTTGGGTCCAATCTACGAGCAAAGCCATCATGAGAATGAGACCTTTCAAGCAGTGGACAATCCTTTTTATACCAGGCAAAAGTCAGGTGACTGTTTTGCATGCATGAATAAATCTTGTCTTAATTCATTGGGAATACTTTAAATTTTAAGTGAACTGAAAATGTTGGACGTCAACTGAACAAGTTAAGATTTGATGTCAAGTAAAAATCTTGCACAGACCAAAACAAACTTAAGATTTTAGGTTATGGGGAACTGCATGTATTTCAGTGAAATAGTGTTTTAGACAAAAGCCTTCAACATGATAATCAATTCAGGGCATGTACTAAAATCCAGATTTGTCTCTTAAACTTTGAAATAACATTTTTCTTTGGTTAAATAAGGACGCTGACACATTACAAATGATAGGCCCAATATGTCTTCTTCCCCTCCAGCGTCTTGTTCCAGCTGCAGAAAAAGAATTCTTCAAAATTCCAAAGCATCTTTCAATTAATGTTCTCCTTGATTTAAAAGTTCTACAAATGAAATGTGTTTTTTTCACATAAAATTAATATAAAGGTTGCCATGAATTTGCATGGAAAACAAACTTACAAATTGGATTACATAAAATAGATTCCCAAATCACCTGCGCATTTCTTTACTTAGCTGTGGCTGATTGGCTCTTGGCAGTACCAAAACTGGTAAATTGTGTTCAAAACCTTGATCAGCCATGATTTGCAAACCTTGTGGTAACACAGGAAGATTAACATGGCTAGAAGTAGATTATGGAGTATCATTTAAAATTTCAATTCTGTGGCATCACTGCACAGAGACTAGTGAGGTATGTTATTGTTTGCGAATATGATGAATTTACCTCATGCAGGCACTGTCATGATTTCAACCTACAAAGCCTGGCCTACTTAACACTACAAACCCTAATGCATCCACAATTACTAGCCAATTCAAGAAAAAGCAATGTCTGTCCTTTCTATAGAAAAGTCTTTGCATAACACCTGAATTACATAAAACAAAATATGAAATTTCCTAGATTTTGTTCAATTATCATCTAAAGCCTATTTACATTTAAAGCCTTCATGACCAATACGAAATTTTTAAAGGAATTAAGCATGTTCGACCTTTAGGTTTGCTAATCCTGAATGGAGTACAATCCAGTATTGCTACAACTCTTGGCCATTCTGGAAACATTCCAGCCAGTTCTCTCCATTTATTCATGTTATGCCACTTGATGTATTTGTGAACTAAATAATTATGTAACATCAGCAATGTATGATGAAGTATCCTGTGTACAGAGCTTACAGGAATTCTAAAGATATAAGCCAAATTCTGCATTGTATGATAAGCACGAAGCCAGATCATTGTCATAAGTACCTAGAAAATGTAAATGACAACTAAATTTCAATAGCATCACTTAAGTACAGTACATCACAGAATTGATGCATTTCTCTACCTCATTCCAAAAATCAAGCTTGTATCTTGCTCGGAAATATCTATTGTCCATGGTCAATCTCATGTGATCAACCATTGAATCCAATGTGTTTTGGGGGTTTCACCAGTTAGACAAAAGAAATGTATCCAGTTTTTTCCAGATTGCTCCAAACATCATGATTGACCAAATGTGTTCTAAAAAATAACAATTATTTTTTAGCCCGCATTCAAATGCACTATTGAAACAACTGTATGTGGCCACACAAACAGACAGACACCTGTGAAAACAGTACTTTACCCATGCGGCCACAAATTAACTGGTATAACTTACCTGTAACCTGCAAGCAGCTGTAGTAATAAGTGAAGTTTAAATAATTGTTTTTTCTTGTGTTTCAACTTCAGATACGACAGAATCAGATGAATCAAATGCAAATAATTTTGAATAATATTGCTAAGCATTTGATGTATCATAATCAGTTGCAGGTTTTCCTCATTGTTTCTTTTAATTCTTTGTATTCTCTTGTAATTTATGTATTTCACACTGATTGAAAGTAATGCTAAAAAATTTCCGAAATCAGGTATTGGCACCATATTTGGTGTGTG
The DNA here is from genome assembly GCA_038406175.1 of Haplosyllis leylae. Classification (NCBI taxonomy): domain Eukaryota; kingdom Metazoa; phylum Annelida; class Polychaeta; order Phyllodocida; family Syllidae; genus Haplosyllis; species Haplosyllis leylae. The sequence continues at coordinate 5,891 of JBCAUG010726822.1, forward strand.
TTTTTCGGTAGTATTAATTTATTGTTATTTTAAGTAGGTCATTTATTGTTTGAAATGTTCATGATCATTGTGGACCTATGTATGTTAGCAATTGGGAAATTTAATGTTTACCTAAAATTTAAAGATTTCTATCTGTTGTCATTGCACACTGTTTCCCAGATGTCGCTATGTGGCTAATTACGCATTCATGGCATTTAGTCCATTTCTCTGGAGTGTCAATGAGTTGCTAATAATTCCGTAAATCATTATGACTAAGACACATTTTATTTTTTTCTATGTTTATTGAAAAACTTTTGAGCTTTCACAGAAATTAGTCTCTCATCAGACGTTGGCAACTATGCACTGTCTCCAAACCAAACTTAAATGACGCATCACATTTTTAATGCAATAAAGCTACTAACCAATTATTAATTCCTATGAAAGCATAGGCCTTAAAAAATGCTCTGTGTGACTTCCTGCATAAATATAAACTTATAACCTAAAATGATTGTATAAAAATCAGAGTAACATGCAAATAAATACAGATGATTTAAAATCAGCATGATTTTCAATGATGAAATAAATGTGAAATGTAATCACAGTACTATCTTTAATCTGGCTTACATGAATCACAGTAAATTTACTGCACTGCTCAAATATCATTTCTAAGTGACCTTCACCAATCCAAATACTCAGATCTTTTTCCTTCAGCTTTGTAAATGTGCTAACTTTTCTACTTGTATGTCGACATACTTGTGTCAAGCAATCACATTCAATAAAACTGAAAACTATTAACACCTTCAACCAGCAAACATCGCTATTGCTAACAAACATCAGTGCACAGCACTTAAGATATATAAAAGACATCTGGCTTAAATATACTACACTTTTGAACTGAAGAATCTGCGTAAAATAAAATGGAATCACCTAACGAAACCTTTTCTTGGTTTAACATAAATAGAATTGTTTACATCATTCTCAGAAGAAGTTTCTCCAACTGTATTACTAAAACTATTCCTGTCGTTACTGCTTGCAACCAGGTTGTTTTCACTTTTTGTTGATTTTAACACCGTCTGTTGTTGCTTTCTTTCAGTTTCTGCTTCAGTTAGGGAAACTAAAATAAATGAAAAAGAAAATTGTACTGTAAGCCATTTTCAAATCATAGGGAAAATATCTGCAGGTTTCTCTGTAGAATAATGCACATGGTTAAAAATGACTACTAATGACAATTGTACATTTCATTTGTACATTAGTGCAGAAATAAGTACAAAGGAAATGAATTGTGTGCACATTTCTCCAAATTAATATATTGGTGTGGAGTGAAATATTTCTGAACAGTCAAATTATCTGAAGAGATAAGTTTTACATGTATATTGTAATACATGTCATTCACAAGTATCATTGACATTTGCATATCAATCATGTCTGTAAATAGTTACATTGAATTGTTTTTAGAATGGGAAAGAAAATTATGCACAACATAATTCCATAATTCTAAAAATTTTCAATGAAAAGTCTTCATGAGCAAACATTTGTATTTCATGGAATACAAATGTTGTGAGCAATTTTCGCAAAAATAACCCAATAGAATATAACAGTTTAATCAGAAATAAAACTAAGTTCAGTCTTACAAAATAAAGTAGTTAACACTTGTGAAGGTATGTTATTTCATAATGTGCGCACATTCACCTTTCCAACAAAGCTTTCACTTGAAGCTACCTTCTTCGGGGAAATGCATTTGACCTTGAGCATGACCTTGTTTCTGTTGTTTGACTTGCATGATGCTCATGTTGATTTCTTGTTCCAGTTGCTGAACCTCATGTAGTCGTCCGGTTTGTATGAGGTACTGGTAATGGTCAAGTATTGCTTGTACCAGATCAAAACTGTTGAACAAGAGCTATATCTTGCTTGTCCATTTATAAGTAAAATGTACAAGTACCGAAGCCATGTACTTAGAAAAAAAAAAAATTACCATACCTTCCACTAAAGCCGGATCCCTGCAATGTTACTGAGCCGAATGATGCCACACTACTGTAGTGAGATCCAGTCAATGGGATGCTTCCAAGTGAACCTTGCGATGCACCGATGAGTCTGTGACCTTGCTCAGCTGCTTGAATCACTGCGTGCACATCTTTCAGAGTTTCGTCGCTGACTGGGTGGCTCCTGTCGATTCCTAGTGTGTCTTGTATGACGACACATTTGGTGGTGAAGGTAAACATCAGTAGAGACTGCTGATGTGGAGCCGTCATTCTTGGAGGTGACTGCAGGAATCTTGGAAAAAAATGAAAATATTTCAGAAATGCTCAATTACTAGAGGTGAAAAACTTCCAGATAAACGAAATTGTAACAACAGAATTTCACTTACCCTTCACTGTGGCTGAGCAATTGGCCTGCAGTGGTTGTCGGTGCTTTGAACTGTGCGATTGGTCCTGACTGCATGTAGAACTGTGATTGCGCACTTGGTGGTGCTGATGGTGTAGCACTGTGTGTGATTGATGCAGCTGCTTGCGTGGATCCAGTTGTAGGCATGAATCAGAATCCAGTGTTTGGTGGTGATATCACTGCGCTGGGCTGCTGTGTAATTGCTCCAGCTGCTGCTTGTGGTATTGTAGCACCGAAATCTTGTGCTGGTGTCTTAAAGATGCTGAATGGATTTGGTGGTGGTGGTGGCGTGTCATCATCCACTTCCCTGTGTCAAAAATTTAAATTTAGTAAAATGTTCAATCAGTCTCATTTTGTAATCAGAGTGCAAAAGAGTACACATTACCAATTTTAATTTCACTACATGTACAGAATAAAATGTAATTTTATTTAACATACATCATATTGACATCACTCCGCTGATATGGTTTCCTTTTTCTGTTTGCTCTCAATGTTTTTTGTCCTAAAATATAGATTTAGAGTTCATTAACAAGTATTTCAGATGCAACATTTTCTCATTGTCCAGTGTGCAATGTCAGAAATTTTCTTCCCTAAATACTCACCGGACATTTTGTAAAACTTCTTCTGAGCTCAATAGATCTGCAAGCAGTCAGAACATAGTTTAAAGAATTGACAATGATGCATGTACGTTAATGGATTTGCCATGCAGTGTGTTAAAAATAATGCGACTACACAAGTTTATGTGATGTCATTTCAATCTTCATTGCAGCAAAGTGGCAGCTTCATGAGAAATAAGTACCCTTAAAAATTGTCTACTTCTTCATTTGGTAGATTAGGATGGGAATATTGGCAGACAGACATTGCCAAATGCACTGCGGGGCCTCGTGGTTTTGCATTTTGGCTGCAAATTTCTAGGCGTGAAAATTTTCTTCTTTTCAAATGATAATTTTACAAAATTGCCAGGCCGCTGCCTCATGACACTCATTCACATATGGCACAAGGATACAATCTTACAATATCCATTACAATTATTGTACGAAATACATTGTAAATGAGAAATTAAATGTTTTTACATACGGCTTACCGCAAAAAACACAACAGTTTGCAAAACGAAAAGAGCAGGAAGTGACTAAAAGACAGAACGAAAATTTAAATAAAAGTCAGTAGCCACCAAAAATGAAACGAAAATTTATCTACCTTAAATTTAAAGTTACTTTGCATCGGTAGTCAGTACAAAGCAAAGATTTAAAGTTTTTCTTTGGAAGTTACTCACAATTAAGTTAACATTTAAGGTTATACGCTATTGATATCAATCAACTGTAAAGAAATTTACCTGGATCCTTGCCACATCCAACCCAATTCATTCCGCTTCTGGCAGTTGCACAGACAAGTCCTCCAGCACATTTGCGACACCAATTGACACGTAAAATGCCTAAATGAAAGGAACTCCATGAAATGGTATACTTTCTGAATGTTTTTTTCTTCATATCTTTGCACAAATTCTAATTATTACACATTTAATTTTGAAATACATACACCTAGTCATATTTCTTTGTGCAGTCCTTAAAGGATCTCAGAAGAAGGTTGCTGTCGACTGTCTGTAGTACCATTTGAGAAGGTCTGGCTGCAGTTTGAATAGCGGATTTCCTGAATAATATTTTGAAAGATATGGGTGAAGTTTTTGGTCCAACAGGTTGTGTAATGGCTGTAGACACTGGTGGCCAGTGTACAATTGGAGGCAGTGGGGAAATGTTTGAGGAATTCAAAAGGTCTGGTATGATAAAAAATTACACAGGGTGTGATGAACCCCCTGCAGAATTCTATGACAGAAAATCATTCCATAATGCACCCTGTCAAATAATGAAGTTTGATACTTCTTACTACAAGATGCCCTATGACTGTTGTACACGTTAGTTTTGTCAGCACTTCATATTCTGTTGAATCAGAACCAAGTTCACCAGGATAATTTACTGTTCACAAAGCATATTTAGAATGTAATTCATTTATATCAGATATTGTGTACGATCCTACCAGAGATTTCTTTCTGCAACAGACACAGCTGCAGAAAGGTATATCTTATTGCACAGTTATGTTTATTTGGTTATTGTCAAATACCTTGAATAAATAGGTTTCTGCAAAGCCCATATGAAATGTATTGCAGGTCGTAAAAGAAAACAACCAGCTGAGAACACTGATGACGATTCCGATGCTGCTGATGAATTTCCTGGAGAGAACAATTCTGATGAACCTCAAAAGAAACAAAGAGAAGAAGGTGGCATATGTGAATTTAAAAGTTTTCAGGCATTTGGCAAGATTGTGATTTGACAAGTGATAACAACATTTATAACTTCTTAATTTTCAATATATTTTGTTTCACAGAGGCTGCGAATGTACAAGACCAACATTCTTCTGCTAAAAATTCCCAAGTGAAGAAAAATGTTTCCCAAAAGAGAAAACCAAGCGCTACTTGCACAAGGAGTCACACCACAGTGGACAAAAGTGAATTTTTAGTCATAGCAATATAATTCAGCTTCAGCTGTTTTTCATTGATTCATTTATTTCTTTTAATGTATTCTTTTACAGATGCCAAATCCCAGGATCCTGGCACAAAGAAATCCAGTGGCACAAATTCGAATGTTTGCACATTTTTAGATAAGTCAACAGCATCAAGAAAAAATGCAATGACAAATGGTATCCTAACATGGGGGGGATTTCTTTACCCAAACCCAAAGCAATAGTCATAAATAAATGATTCATACATCAATAAAGAGACACCAAAGTATCAGTTCCAAGCAGTGAACACAATTTTATTTATGCCTATTTTATAAATCTTTGTGTCCTGTTAACTTTACCTTAGTTACGTTAACTCATATTCATTTTCCAGATGGGCAACATAAATTGCAAAAAGGTGAAAAAATATTGCTGGTGATAAAAGGTTTAATAATACAGGTATGTAATGATAGGTTTCGATTCTTTAGCAGTTATGACATTAATGCATTTACTCACTGATAAATTTTGATTTTTGTTTCATTTCTTAAAGATCATTGTTGTAGATAACACTACTTTAATGGACAGTAATGCAAGACCTGAAGCTGCTGCAGTCAATGTTACAGAAGCAGCACAATATGTTCGTAAGTATGTGTTTTTGCATGAGAAAATTATTTCTTTATGTAAATTATAATGTTACTCTGAAACAAATGTTTATTACCTTTTCATTTCAACTTTTTCACAGCGACATTTATTATTTCAGATTTCAGCAATGCAGAAAACCAGCAAGATATGGTAGGTAGCGATTTGTATTAATGCCATTGCAGATAACAGAGAAATTTTGACCAACTTATAGTAATTGATCATTCACAGATCCAGCATTTCCCACAGGGGCTGCCAGCAAAACACTATTTCAGGACTTTGCACCAAAAAATGAATAAAAATAAAGATAGATGCTTCATTTCTTTTTTACTTCAGATTGCGCTGCAGAAAATCATGGCAGAAATAAAAGAAAGTCAAAGAAAGGAAAATGCTAGTCTGCCTTACACATATGATTTTTCACTTTCTGATATCATTGATTTAAACTGTGTTGCAGACAATCGGGTGTTCAATGAGACTACCTGTAATACCAGTTTTGTCCAGGCATCAGAGAAATTTATTTACCACAATGGGCGAAAATTTGTTTCTCTTTAAGTCGGAAATAACTAAGATATTGTTAAATATTTTTGTCAATAAATTTGTTAATGATTATTGTTGTTTCTTATTGTAAAATTACTTACTCATAATAAATAATTATTTTTGCTTTGGGACCAAAAATTGAATAAAACAATTGTATCCCCCGAAGTATTACATCGTAATTGTGCCAAAATTCCCTTGCAATGCCATACAGGTCAGGCACGGCTAAATCAAACACGGTTAATTCGAAGTTCCACTTAATTCGAAGTTTCAAGCAAGGCTTGATCACAACCCCTATCTTTTCAATGTT
>JBCAUG010726833.1:0-12223 GCA_038406175.1 Haplosyllis leylae
AACTCCCGAGTAAATTCAGTGTCTGACCAAGTCCTGATGTAAAAGAATTAGGAGCAAGAGAAAGAAGAAACTGCCAGTGCACACAACGCTTAGGATGAAAAAAAATGTTATGTCAAATTAATCTACTGTTTGTTTTTGTAAAAACAAAAGAACAAAAGAACATTACTGTCAAAACACACCACTTGGCACAGTTAAATTGGTACGTATTGATTTGAAAGAATGTAGTTTTGTTTTGTCAATATTTGGTATCAGTTTCTATGTGTTCATAACCGTGTAATTTGCATTGAGAAGGAATCAATCCGTCTCTTTCCAGATTGTTGCTGATTGTTTCTTATTCATAGCAGAAATTGTCTATTCAAGATAGAGAGAAAAAAATCAATGGGAAAGCGCGGAATCCATGTGAGGGATAAATAAAAAATGCTTTACAAGTCCATAAATGTCATAAAATTTTTAATTTATTACAATATTGTATATTGTAATTTTAAAGCCCAGTCTGGACTGGAAATACACTAAAACAGATTAGTCTCTAACACAGACGCAAAGGTTGTTATCCTTTTATTGCCACATATTTATTGTTATTGGTTCCAATGTTCAGTTTTTACATACTAATCTATATAAATTTGTGTAAAATACCACAAAGTTCTATACTCATGCATGTCAATGACTATTTATACATGATGTGCAGCTTCCTATCAATCATGTTATCAGCAAAACAGTGTTGCACCTAGTGGCTGCTTGGATAACTATCCACCATCATATCTAAGTGAATGCAAAAAGTTTTCTAAATATTTTTAAATTTAAACTTCTTTTCTTACTGTTTTTGTGATAAAACTGCAAGATGATGATTAGAAGTTTCATATCAATTCATTTAAATAGTAAAAATATTGGTTTAGAGTTGATAAACAGGACTTGAAAAGTGAATGGAATTTTACATTGCCACATGTTAGTTTTCCAAGCTGCCACCATGTTTTTCAGCCACATAGGAATATATAGACAGTGATCCATCTTGTCCTTTCATTGTCTTTGCTACTAGTGTCAACACAGCGTCGACTCGTGTAAACTGCATGTCTAACTTAACATAACGTTCTGTACAGGTGTGGCATGTGCCAGTGTAATGTTTTCAGAATCTCCGTTTTCACAATCCCCCCTTTACAGAGAGTGAGGACTTATTTACAATGACTGGCAATGTAAATTTAGAGACGGCTCTCCCCCCTCCCCCCCCCCCGCCTCAAAACAGGTAATGTTACAGACGCTCACCATCTGTAAATTTTCGTCTGTAAACTTGCTAGGAGAGTGCTTGCGAAAACGGGAGGGTCTCTGAAAACCTTACACAGGGCCGGATTCAGTTAACTCTCTGAAATGTTACATTACGGTTAAGCACAGGTGATTACACGTAATGTAATTACCTGTGAAATTACAAGGATCAAAGGTGTCACCGCCACGGACTCACACAGGTGTGACGCGTGCCGAGCCGGGGTCGTTTACACACGGTCAAATCTTCGTGAAACAGGACCCCGCAGTTCATTCAAATGTTCGTGAATTAGCACCCCACAGTCCATTGGAGGTACTGTTATACACAGTGATATCTTCGTGAAATAGGACCCCAAGGTTCCTCTTACGATTTCACTTTGAGAAACATTCGTGAAATTGAGATCTTCCACATTACCAAGGACGTCTTGAGATTATGAATTGTGAACAAAGTTTCTGAAACAGGCCCCATGGCTCATTGTAACATGCTGTAGACTCTTGGCTTAAGTAATTCTAAGTGAAACAGGACCCCACGTTACAGTGTACAATGTTTATTCGTGAAATAGGACCCCTACTGTTTATTATGGGAAATCTTCATGAATCAGAACCCCGACCTTTTTTTCATGAAATAGGACCCCAGTGATCGTTATGTAAAATCTTCGTGAAACAGTACCACGTTCTTCAATAGGTAAAACTTGTTTCGTGAAATAGGACAATTTTCGTCAACCAGAAACCCCCGCATTTCAATAGTAGAAAAGTGTTTTCGTGAAATAGGACCCCTACTGGTTATTATGGGAAATCTTCGTGAAACAGGACCCAGCACTTCATTACGTGAAGCCGGCCCCGGGTCCAATGATCAGGGTCGCCAATCAACACCGCTTGTTTACAGATAATTAACATTTACCGGATGTAAATAAATAGAGGCGATGTCAATTTAAACATGTTACTGTTCGTGTGATTGTAAAACCTTTTGTTTTCAAAAATTAAAACTAAAAATTGCAGGACATTATGTGGGACCCCTCTTTTGGACTTCTGGTGATGTCTACCCTGGGTTTCAAAGCCAGGGTGGATCCCTGTGCTTCTTCCCTGTGCACAACGTATTCTTTGGGTTCACCTCTAGTGCGACACCTGCTTACCCATTGACGGCTAGCTTTTTTGACATACGCCAGTGTTCCAAATAACAGTCGTCCGGTCGCCAATGACGACCAAATTTAGTTTCCGGACAACCTGAATTTAAGGTTTGGTAGTCCGGATGGACCACCAATAATTCAGTAGTAATTTTTTCAATCCAGTGATATTTTGTTGAAGGGAGTTATTACACCAATCATTATGAGGATATTTGCATTCAGTGATTGGTGGTACTCATTTCTGCAGCTCGCGAAGTCCTACAAGGTGGAATTTTGAGCTCGCAAGCTTTTCATAATTAATTTGTAGCAGTCAAAATGAGTACAGAACATGACGTTGTCAGAAACACCGCTCACGCTGTAAAAATGAGTACCACCAGTGTGTTTAATCAATGTATTTGAATAATTTGATGCTGATTAAAAAATAATTCATAGTTGAAATATCATCCAGGCAAGTTAAAAAATTTGTTTGGTCGTCCGGTTTGACGAGTGGCCTTGGATTCTTTATTTGGAACACTGTACCCATGTAAAATCCAAAACGTAATTATACAGCGTGATTTTGTAATTATAGTGGGTGGTGGATAATAGACAGCGGGTTTTTCAGAGCATGATTTTGTACTCACAGTAGACGGTGACTTGAGCAGGTTTTTCAGAGCGTGATTTTATACTTACAGTAGACCGTGACTTGAGCGGGATTTTTAGAGCGTGATTTTGTACTTACAGTAGACGGTGACTTGAGCGGGATTTTTAGAGCGTGATTTTGTACTCACAGTAGACAGTGACTTGAGCGGGATTTTTAGAGCGTGATTTTGTACTCACAGTAGACGGTGACTTGAGTGGGTTTTTCAGAGCATGATTTTGTACTTACAGTAGACGGTGACTTGAGCGGGTTTTTTAGAGTGTGATTTTGTACTTACAGTAGACGGTGACTTGAGTGGGATTTTTAGAGTGTGATTTTGTACTCACAGTAGACAGTGACTTGACCGGGATTTTTCAGAGCATGATTTTGTACTCACAGTAGACGGTGACTTGAGCAGGATTTTTAGAGTGGGATTTTGTACTCACAGTAGACGGTGACTTGAGCGGGATTTTTAGAGCAGGATTTTGTACTCACAGTAGACAGTGACTTGAGTGGGATTTTTAGAGCGTGATTTTGTACTCACAGTAGAAGGTGACTTGAGCAGGATTTTTAGAGCAGGATTTTGTACTCACAGTAGACGGTGACTTGAGCGGGATTTTTTGAGCGTGATTTTGTACTTACAGTAGACGGTGACTTGAGTGGGATTTTTAGAGCATGATTTTGTACTTACAGTAGATGGTGACTTGAGCAGGATTTTTAGAGTGTGATTTTGTACTTACAGTAGACGGTGACTTGAGCAGGATTTTTAGAGCGTGATTTTGTACTTACAGTAGACAGTGACTTGAGCGTGATTTTTAGAGCGTGATTTTGTACTCACAGTAGACGGTGACTTGAGTGGGATTTTTAGAGCGTGATTTTGTACTCACAGTAGACGGTGACTTGAGCTGGATTCGATCGTAGATGATCCCTCGTCGCTGTCTTCAATACTTGACAATCGAATACCGCATCGTCCTCGATCTGAGCATTAGCGATCATCAGGTGGTGTTCGCCTAAATAGAATGAAAATAATGAGGTTTAGCTTCACGATGAACGTGTTAGGTTAGAGAGGTTTAGCTGTATACTCTTACATTAAACTTTAAATAGTCTTGAGTTTTTGAAAATATAATTCTGTTTCGTAAGTTTAAGTTCTTTCCCACGAGCACACACACACCCACAGCCACACACACACGCACACTGACACACACACACACAAACACATACACACACACACACACACACACCCACTGACACACAAACATACACACACAAAGACACACAAGCACACACACACACACACACCACACAACACCACACACACCCATATTAGCGTTTCCTATGATGGAGTAACGCGGGTAGTTCTCCAGCGTTCGCCCGGTACCCAGTCCGAAGCCATCCCGCGTCCACTGAACATCACCCAACCGGTTCTCTATCGTACACCTACAACCGGAAGTATTAATTAGGTCAAAGTTCAAGGGTCATGAGAGCATATATTTGTGTCAAAGTTCAAGGTCACTTACTTACGAGATAATCTTGGCATCAGTGATCAGATCAAATCAAAAATACATTTAAAAAGTAGAATATTTAAAAAGTTAAATAGGTCAGTTCTAAACAAACTAGGTCAAAGTTGAAAGGTCACTGACCTGAGGACTACGGTGGATCCTAGAATAACGCTCGCTGCTTCCGGTTCCTCTTTGAACCTCTGCTGGGCGGCACCTGTAATAAAGGAGTGAATGAATGATCCTCCTGGCTCTCAACATACTCCTTATACTGTTCTTTATCAGGAGGAGGAGGAAGAAGATGGAGAAAGGTAATGAATGAGAGAATGAATGAATGAATGAGAGAATGAATGAAAAAATGAATGAATGAATGATCCTCCTGGCTCTCAACATACTCCTTATACTGTTTTTTATCAGGAGGAGGAGGAAGATGGAGAAAGGTAATGAATGAGAGAATGAATGAGTAAGGAAGCAGCAAAAAGAAAGAACTGAAGCACAAGAAGCACAGAAAGGAAGAATGAAGGAAGGACAGAAAGGAAAAATATTTGAAAGGAGGGAATGATGGAGTGTAGGACATGGTCGAGGACAAAAAGTGAAATGTAGGATGGAGAAATAAAGCCTTGTTCACACCTGCAGACACTGAATTTTGGCCCGTTCAAGTTTCAACATTGTGCCAATGGTGACGGGCACTTTGATGGGCAGAATGGGTGTGGAACCCAATTTGCCCGTCAAAGTGTCCGTCACCATGAGCGCAATGTCAAAACATTTTGGTGTGGGAAGGTGTGAATATGGCTGAAGTGAAAGAAAAATTGAAGGAAAGAAGGATAAATGAAAATATTCAGAAGTTCCTTACCTCGCGCAATGGCACAACTGTAGAGGAAGAAGCGGAGGAATAATTTTACTGTCCGACACATCTTCATTCGTCCGCCACACAATCTACATTGATTTAATTCATCCATACCATCTGTCTATCTGCAAATAGAAAAAGGCTTTAGGTTTAGTGGTGCTTCGTGACAAGTTGTAAATATGACGTCGCGACTTTGACGTACACATGCTCGTGACGTCACTATGCAAAAAAAAAACCAGCCAGAATGTTTCCGCAAAATATAAGGGACCACCCCATTCAGTTAAAAAGAATCTCACTCTAAACGAGCCAGCAATCATCAGAAGCTCCAAGTTCAGCTAGACCAGTTAAAGCTTCTTCAAATCTAGCTGAGCAAAATCATGATGTACAATTCATCCCACGGTTCAGGGGAGGATTCTAAAAAAAAATCTTTTAAATAGTTCCATCAATGTTTAACTCTGATGCTCTTTTGTTAGGTCTCGAATGACGTCATAATCTGGCGTTGTGACGTCATTCGAGAGGTTGGAAACCGTTGGAATGCAGGGTTACTTTTTTTTTGTTAGTTAAAAGTTAGAATCCTAGGTACTCTCGTTGAAGCTGCTTTTGTGATTGCTTTTTCTACTGTATAAAATAAAAATCCCTCAAATTGCCTATTGAAAAATAATAAGAAAATAGAAATCTGAGAGATTCTGGAGTGGAGATCTGTCTGTTTGGCGCCTGATATAAAATGTTATTATCTGGTACAGGTGAGAAAAAAACCTCCCAGGTAAATATTACCTGGTACAGGTGAGAGAAATACCTGCCAGGTAAAGTTCCAGGTAGATTGGGTTTCTTATTCAACTTGGCCAATTTCACACAAAATCACCACGCGTTTCTTAGTTTACTTTTCTTTTTTCACAAAAAATAACGACGCGTTTTTATCTGTGTGTTCAGCTTTTTTGCTCCTTGATGTCTGTTAGTTTCTGACTTTTATTTCCTGCTCCTGGTTATCAAGAAGCAATGGAGGAGCCACGCGATCTTTAAACTGAGACTTTGATATGCCATTGTACAAGCCTGAACTTAGTTAACCATGACCATGAGACAAATCAATATATCAACCAGGAGCATGAGACAATTATTTATAGATCAACCAGGAGCATGAGACAATTAATAGATCAATTAGGAGCATGAGACAGTTAACAGATCAACCAGGAGCATGAGACAGTAAACAGATCAACCAGGAGCATGAGACAGTTAACAGATCAACCAGGAGGACGAGTAAGTCAACAGATCAACCAGGAGCATGAGCCAGTCAATAAATCAATCAGGAGTGTGAGCCAGTCAATAGATCAATCAGGAACATGAGCTAGTTAACAGATCAACCAGGAACATGAGCCAGTTAACATATTAACTAGGAGCATGAGACAGTTAACAGATCAACCAGGAGCATGAGGCAGTTAACAGGTCAATCAGAAGCGTGAGACAGTTAACAGATCAACCAGGAGCATAAGACAGTTAACAGATCAACCAGGAGCATGAGACAGCTAACAGATCAACCAGGAGCATGAGACAGTTAACAGATCCACCAGGAGCCTGAGACAGTCAATAGATCAAATAGGAGCATGAGACAGTCAATAGATCAACCAGGATCATGAGACAGTTAACAGATCAACCAGGAGCATGAGACAGTTAACAAATCAACCAGGAGCATACAACAGCTAACAGATCAACCAGGAGCATGACACAGGTAACAGATCAACCAGGAGCATGAGCCAGTCAGTAGATCAACCAGGAGCATGAGACAGTTATCAGATCAACCAGGAGCATGAGACAGTCAATAGATGAACCAGGAGCATGAGACAGTTAACAGATCAACCAGGAGTATGAGACAGTTAACAGATCAACCAGGAGCATGAGACAGTTAACAGATCAACCAGGAGCATGAGGCAGTTAACAGGTCAATCAGAAGCATGAGACAGCTAAGAGATCAACCAGGAGCATAAGACAGTAAACAGATCAACTAGGAGCATGAGACAGTTAACAGATCAATCAGGAGCATGAGACAGTCAATAGATCAACCAGGAGCATGAGCCAATCAATAGATCAACCAGGAGTGTCAGCCAGTTAATAGATCAACCAGGAGCATGAGACAGTCAATAGATTAAATAGGAGCATGAGACAGTCAATAGATCAACTAGGAGCATGAGACAGTTAACCGATCAACCAGGAGCACGAGCCAATCAATAGATCAACCAGGAGTGTGAGCCAGTTAACAGATCAACCAGGAGCATGAGACAGTCAAAGGAGCATCATAACTTTGATCGAGCAGGAACTTTCTTTCTTTTCTTTCCTTGTTTTTTCTTTGTTCCTCTTTTTTAAAATTGTTTTGTTCCCTTTAGTGTTTTTATCTGATTCTCTCAGCAGTCACGTTTTTGCCGCTTTCTCATTGGCTGGATTCAGCCAGATAAATGTTACATCTGATTAGCAACATTGTGTCTGTTTGTGTTTCACGTGTCAGCTGCAGATGTGTGAAACCAGACGGCTGCAGATGATCGTATTCCAGATGTTCATTCCAGATGGGTTGTTACCCAGGTATGGGGAAGCACATAGAGTGGTACCCGAGACTAAAAGATTTTATTTTTAAAATATCTGTGGAATAAAATTCAACGAGACTAAGTGGTCCTGCCCACAGACCAACAAGAAAGCCAGAAGGTTTAATGCAGAGCTGTCGTTTCCACGTGGCAATGACCACTGTGTGCTTTCTTTTTAGTCAAATCTCACTCCAAAGTCATGTGACTGCCCTAATCAACCAATCAGAAAGCTTGATTATCTGAAATCTCTCAAAATTCTCCAAAACTTGTGAGAAAATGTGAGATTTCACCCAAAAATATTTCCTATTTAAAGAGCAAAGCTATTAAAACAGCTCTGCTAATAAAAAGCTGTAAACAGCTCTGCTAAAATGTACAAAAAAATCCCCAGTGTCTCTTTTTCCAGCTGTGTAAAACTAGGCCTCTTCCAGTTATTTCTAGATTTAGTTCTTCTAGATTTACAGAAGAAGAAGTCTATTGCCTCCTTTTATTGCCTCCACTTGCAATTTTTTGGTGTCAAAATTGTCAACTGTCCAGGATTTTAGGTTAAAGTGAGGTGAATAATAATACAGGTTTTGGACCATTCGATAGACACATTATTGCTGGCTCGTTTAGAGTCAGCTTAGTGATTGAAAGAGAGGTCTATATTATTTTGGGGATATGCCTTGGCACTTTTATGATAAGCAGACCTAATTTATGGAAATTTGTTTATAGGATGATGTCATGACGTCATAAGGTCATAATGACGATACGTTGTAGCATCCAGTCTGTTGCGACTTTTCAGGATGTGAAAACACAATCTTTCGTAATTTTACTTGTGGATTTTAACTGGTCAAATGGACTAGTTAAAGGTAATTTTAATGACTGTTAAATCCAGCACTGCTGTTCTGTTTGAACTATTGCACCTGAATTATTTGTTCACCCATTCTGTGTGATTGTGAGAGCGACACAAAAATAATCGCATTCGCACTAGCAGTGGTTTTCTGCTTAGTCTCTCAAATTGTAAACAGGCCTTAAGTCATAGGCGAAGTTTTCTGCTTAGTCTCTCACCGTGTAAACAGGCCTTCAGACTTGTGTGAAGTTCCCTGCTTAGTCTCTCACTGTGTATACAGGCCCTAAGACCAGTGCGAAGTTTTCTGCTTCAGACATGTGCGAAGTTTTCTGCTTATTCCCACCCACAAACACCTGGAGTTGTATTTATTCAGAAGTATTAGAACAAATTTATGTTCATGTTTCTCTGAGAGGGAAGAGACTGACTCAGGTTTGTTTATAATTCTGCTCAGCTGTTCTATCCAGGGTACAAGGAAAAACTCAGTAATAAAAAGTAACCGTGCATGGCAACAGTTTCCAAGCTCTCGAATGACATCACAACGCTAGAGTATGACGTGACATTATGACGTTAAATTTGTGTACAGAAGTGAGCATTATTTCATCAAGAGGATCACCTAATTTCTCGAATTTTCATTCGAGAATGAATTTTCATTCGAGAGCTAAAAATACAACGTCGTGAAAAGTCGCAACAGGCTAGCTCGTTGCTATGTTACAAAAGACGTTCTGACCTCATGACATCATGATTTGGCGTAAACATATCAAAACTTTTAAATAGTGCTGTCATGGCGGAAACAACATAGTTGACATCAAATCAAAATATATGGATTAATTCCAAAATCAAGGCAACAACATGACAGAGATGTAGCAGGGACTTATATAACCACACAAGGAATATAGATATCCACGAAAAAGCAAGTTATGTGGACCTGTAAGTAGTTTTTTACCCTACGAAAATTCAAACTGGACGATAATATAGGAACTGCAGGAGAACAAAGAAAGTAGAAGTGGATACCATGAAAGTGGGAAACGTCTAAAATAAGAGCGAGTGTTCATGAAAGTTAGAAACGATAAAAGTTATAGGAATAAACTCTGGAATACACATTGTGTAAATGTATAAAATGAACTAAGTAATGTCAAAAGAAGGCCAATCTATATTAACCAAATACTTCGGTGCACCAAGTTCAAACAACACGCAAACCAAGACAAAAGAAGGTACAGTGAGGTCACGATCAGCCAGGAAAACAACAGCTAACTGCAGAAAAACAGCAACCAACAGCGTGTCACCCTCTCCCTCAACCAAAAGAAAAATAAAACTAAGAGGACAAGACGAACCAAAAACCAAGAAAAGGAACATCACCATCAACACCGCAAAAGCCACGATGGAACCAGTGCCCGTAGAATCACCAGAGCTAGTCGCACTCCAACGTAATCTACATGAGAAAATAAATAAATTAGAAGAATCCCTTACCAGCATGATAAACCCTCTACAGAATAGTATGTCTGTATTACTGGAACTTAAAGAAGCCTGGCAAGAGGGCCTACAAGAGTGCAAGTCTGTGAAAGTATAAAACATGAGATTATCTACCAGACTAGAGAAAGTGGAAGCAGATAATAAAGCATTAACAGCACGAGTCGTCTCCTTGGAAAATAAACTTCTTGAACATAGTGTAGTCATACAAGGTATTCCTGAAGACGCCTGGGAACATGAAGCTACCACAAAAGAACGATGTCTCATAGCTATCTCACACACCATAGAGGGTGTCGATCATAATGATAAAATGGAAAAGGCAAGACGAATTCCCATTAAAGAAGTCTACAGAAAAGGAAGATATAGAACAGAAGGAAAAAGACCCGTTATAATAGAATTCCATCATAAAAACGACGTGGAACACCTGCTGCGAATGCGGAAAAAATTACCAGCAGTTATATATGTGGATCACCAGTACACAGAGGAGACTGAATCCGAAAGGCGTAAATTGCGGCCAATCATACAAGCAGCTAGGAAGCATCCAGAATTTAAAGGAAAGTGTAGAATGGATGGAGCAACTTTAATCATTAAAGGGAGAAACTTCAACTCTTCAAATCTACATCAATTACCCAATGATATCAATGGCTTTCATGCCACCAGCAAATCGAACGGCAACATATTGGGTTTTTTCGGAGAGTTGAATCCTCTTAGCAACTTCCATCACAGTCCATTCCAAGTAGATGGTGTAATATTTCATAGCAGCGAACAATTTATCCAGTATCAGAAGAGCCAATACTTTAAGGATGTAAATGCGAGCCAATCCATCTTAGCTGCTACCACTCCTCTCCAATGCAAAGGCATTGCGAGAGATATCACCAACTACGAGCATGAAAGTTGGAAACACATAGCCAAAACAGCCTGCATGCCTGGAATACTGGCAAAATTCACACAAAACCAGTATCTTGGAGATCTCCTTAAAAGCACCAGCAACCAGAAACTAATAGAATGCAGTAAAGACAAATTCTGGGGTACAGGTATGCCACTTCATGACGACGCTGCGCTTAACGAGGAATCCTGGCACTCACAAGGTATACTAGGTGAGATACTTGAAGAGATCAGAAAGAAGTTACTGGATCTAATGGATACTTCAGAAGCACCCCCAGAAGACATTTCTGACCCACCCAACCACACCTAAGTACTTGGGAATCAACCTACTCCTATGACTCTAAAAGTAAGATAAATTGTTGCTACTTGTCATTGTTGTTTTGTTGCCGCGTACAGCATTAATCAATGCCACTCTTAGGTCACCTGGTTCTTATTACTGCACTCCAAAATATATGTTGTACATCTTCTGCACACAACATTGAATGCACTTGTATGAGTATATATATCCAACTATTGTACTATATATGTCATGTCTCTAACAGAACGTCTAATTCCGAAAACCAGTATTAAGAATGTGAAGAACTCTCTTCCCGATGTCTATGTAGATAATATAGACGACACTTGTAATTACATCCAAACTGAAGAGTTAGAGAAGCTAAACTTCTCTCCTAGTCACTTTGTTGTAATGCAACTCAATGTCAGAGGATTGTTAGGAAAACAGGTGCAATTATCTAAATTGTTAACATCTCTCCCAAAGGACAAGAGGATTTCGGCAATTACACTCTGTGAAACATGGTTGACCACAGATAACAAAAAACTTATCAATATACCTGGTTATACATTTTACGGAGTAGAAAGACTAGAAAAAAAGGGAGGTGGAGTCGGAATCCTCCTGGCAGATGAACTATCATGTAAAACTAGAAATGAACTTAAAAGATTAAATACTAGCATAGAATCCTGTTTTATTGAAATTGCATCTAAAGGTAGAAACATCGTATTAGGGTCCATTTACAGACCACCAAACACCAATTGTGTGAATTTTCAATCTGAGTTTGACAAACTACTCTGTGCATTAAAGTCAGAAACACGTAAGAACATTATGATTGGAACCGATCATAACATGGATTTCTTAAAAATCAAT
>JBCAUG010726844.1:0-12222 GCA_038406175.1 Haplosyllis leylae
CGAGTTACGTTTGAAAGCTGATGCAACTGGTGCCAACCAATGCACTGCTGTTTGATCTGGATATTACTTGTGACCAACTTGGATGCTCAGTCACTTTTGAAACTTCAATGCAGGATATGAAGATCTAGTAAGAGAAATGTTTGTTACTTTTTTTGTTTTGCATCTTCTGGCCAAATGCTGCCACTAACTTTTATCAGTCTTCTTCCACTACTTAGCAACAAATTATATGATGGTTTAACCAACGAGTACAACTGCTGAGGCATTTGTTGCAAGAGTGGATTGTCTTAACACCAGCATAGACGCTGTCAATAAAAGTCTTCATTGAAAATAATGATGAACAATGGTGTATTTTTTTTTCAAATTGCTAAACACAGTTGCATAGATCTAAATGCCTTAGACAGAAATTGAATAAAACCCAGAGGATCTCAGGATATTTTGTCTATGAGCATATTCCGAAACTTTGAACTGGACACATTAGCCTGATCAGAAGCTTTATAATATTGTTGATGCAATTCAAAACAAAAAAAAAATAATAAAAGCAATTGGGACATGTAGACTCCTGTTTTGACTCATTCCATAAAAGGACAGGTGTATAATTTCTATTTGAACACGACCGACAGAGGAAGTGTGTACATTTTGAGTGAACGAAATTGCAATTCAACAAACCTCCACAGTGCTATGTGAAAGGCGCCGGCACCTGTACTGATTGTACCATTGACTTACAATACGCACACTTTCTGTACTACTATCTTTACTTTTTCGGTTTGTTTAAAAATTACTTTGTAATCCATAGCAACTTTGACGATAGGTCAAGGTCAACATATTAATTTTTTTCTATTTGAAATGTCTCTGTGATCTTGGAGATACAACTTCAAAGTGATACACTTTCTCATTGTATGTCATTTTGAAATGCATTGCATCGCCGGCACAATATATATTTTTCTCGCTTTCCAACCAATACAGAATATGTACGAAAACCTGCTTGGGCAGTGAATTAAAGTTAACTCTTGACACCACTACCACCATGTTGCTGTATTTCTGGCCGAGAAGGAAGGGATCAGGTGCGCTTCACCTTCTCTTTATCGGCTACATCTCTCGCATTTATGCAACTAATGCATATTATCATCACTTAGTCATACACGGGGCGCTTTTTACCAGAACCACTCTCTCCAAGGACCTCAGTTTTGCATTGATCCTTGCAATAAAAATTTCAGATTTGTGTTATGGTATTAAATTCCAAATGAGGCAGTGAGTATCTTCTGTAACTGTCAATATGGAAAGCCCAGGAAGCAGACATCAATGGTTCAATAGTTCAAAAAAGAAAATAACTGGTGTGATTTTTTCCGAATCCGTAAGATCGGGTGAATAAATACTGCATTGAATTTTACTTCTGTCTTGCATCCTGAGCATTTCCAGGATACCCACTCCACACCAACTATTAAATATTAATACTAAAAATGAGCGCTATATAGATAGCAGCAACACCACGATCCCCTTCGGGACACTTACCAAGGTCCTTCATAATTCATCAGAAATATGTCAGACGAACGACACTGGAAAATATCATTTACTGTCCTGGATGTTCCACAATAAAACTTAGATTCTTGATTTCATAGAAATGATGACAATAAACTCCCGAGTTTCAGGAAAATTATATCTCATCTAATTATGTACGTAAAGTGTCTTTTTTGCGTTTCGCCAGGTTATTTCCTGCAAATAAATCCAAAGGTATGCGGACTTCGTTCAGGACAAAGAACATCCACAGAGAAGAGGTTATGGGAAATATTCACAATAATATTTCTGCTGTTTGTTCGAAGTCTGATTGTACTCTAAATAGCTTACCTGCAACATGAAGTGATTTCTGTATCTCCTTCTTGCTCCTTGCCCCCCAATTGCACAAATAATTTGGCAACTATGGCCAGCATTCCTGGGAATACACTGTACCCAGAGAGGTTGACAACAACGTAAATATTCAAGCGCCAAAGCAGACTACTTTGCACTGGTGTTTCTTTTTGATTGCAATTAATTACTTTGTGTGGTCAGACAACCAGAAAAGCTTTCGAATCAATCGAGTTTTTACTTTATTTGAGACCGCCTGTTCAATTTGTTCATTGTACCCAAAAAGTTAGACCAAAATAAGTTGTCAGCTGCCCTCACCTGACAATTGGCCACATGATCCTTGGCCTGAATTTGACACAGGTTTGAATGTAAAGGCAATTTTCTGGAAAAAATCAAATTTGGTGAAGCGTGACTGGAAAAAACTCGAATGACCTGAATTTTCATGTCCCTGCGAAAGGGTCTTCAACAGTAATCATGTTACTGTTCTTTGTGACCCTCGGTACATTCTTTGTTATATGTGTCACTAGGTTTCTTCTCAAAACACCAAGTTTTGTCTTTTGCTAGTAAGGACCATGGATCTTCTTATTATACAAGCACTGCACGTCCCCGAGCCCCCAGTTCAATCAACCGTGACTGGATCAATCAAGCGCAGTGAAACCAACATTTCTGGCGACACTGACCACCTATCGAAATGGCGACCCCCATATACAACACGGATTTTATAAAGTACAATTAATAATTCAAAGCAACAAATCTTATTAGCGGTATTGGAATTTCAGTTGAGAAAAAAACGAAGGTCACAATTGATTACAATGGAAGATATTGCCATAACATAGGCTTTTGGAGTGGTGTACAACAAAATACACACCTGAGGAGGTGCTACCTTTTTGTATGTTAAAAAGCCTCCTTACAAAGGTGTACAACAATTTTTTTGAGCCAGTGAAATCAATGCTTTGCGAAGCTACAGGATAATGGATTGTCTTTGTAGTAAGATTACTCAGAAATTGTTTGGAGAATGTGACCAGAAATTTCACAAATATCTCAACACATTATGCACTTCAAATTACCAATATTAATTTAAACTGGGGATACCAAAGAAAAACCTCAAACTGAGTGAAATACCCAGACCACAGGGATTTCAATGATTAATCTAAATTTTGTAGTTTCTGGAAATTGTCTCAAATACCCAGAAACACTGAAATGAGGCAGAAGCTCACTAAACAGTTTTGAAAATGCTGGAAATTGAATGTCCAACAGGAGTTTTGGAAATTGTCTCAAACATGTCAAAGCAGTAGGTGGGGGAGGTTTCACCTTTCATAGTTGACAGAATAATTCTTTGTTAGAAACAAAACTGCACATAGAACATCAGGTTGTGGCTGGCCAGGAAAAAAGATACCTATTAAGTTGCAAAAAAGAGAAAACCTATGCTAGGACCATTGTAGATCATTCTCATTCTTTCAATAATGCTCTGTACTTCAGGTGAATGGAGTGAAGAAACAAACTGTTATCCCGGGATTGACAGAAAACACCAGGTACTTCGTGCGGGTGGTAGCAGTGGGCTGTCGAGGTAAAAGCCAACCGACCAAATGGGCGAAGGCGAAAACTCTGGCGGAAGGAGGTTCACCCCGGCGCAGAAATGCTGATACATCTCCCAGGAAAAAGGCTACAGCCCAGCCTCTTCAACAACCAATGGGTGATGGACAGTCAAATCAAATTGGTAAGTACTGACAGCTATAAGCAGAAAGTTTTTATTCTGAAACCCAGGCCTTTTCGAGAAAATTAAAAGTTTTGCATTGTGGAAGCCCATGTTGTTCAAAGCTCTTGGTGTACGGTTCTGATGTATTGTGTTGTCAACAATTTGTGTTGTCCGTTCCAAGAAAAGCGAATATAAATGATAAGTGATCCTAAAAAGCAACATACTTATTAACGAGGTTAGTGATGTGAAAATGATGCTAATTATAAAGCAAGTTACTTCAGTTTCCACTTTTATGATATGAAAACTGACCCTGGAGTCTAATTCAAGAAGCGCTCTAATGGAAATTAACCTTTACCAAAATTCCCCATAGAGATTCATAATGATACATACACCTGAAGAGTCCTGGAAAACCAGCATATGTGAACTTAGCCCCCATTATCGTGATCTCCGAAGAATGCTCCTAAAGTGATTTAGATCACTGAGCTAAAGGCACGTTGTTAAAGCTGGTTAAAACACGGTATTTACAAATTAGATTTGCATTTTGCCCGGCAGTTGATGATAGTTAAGCTCTGGTAACACCACCCGTAGTAAATCAGATGTGAAGTTTCTGTAGCAGATGTTGCTTTCCTCGATGGAGGAATTCGTTATGAAAATCTCTGTGCTTTCAACATCTGTACTGTGCTGTTGTAAAATAGAAAACATGAATGGCAGAAAATATCCAGCATTCTGTTGTTGTAGATCTTAAGTATCATAACATTGTCAGGTTGAAGTAATTTTTCTCGCCGGTGAGCGCATCATCTTTTCTTTACTTTTTCCCAAGTTGCTAGTGCGTAATTACGAATGTTGCTGCTGGGCTGTGTCAGCGAAACAAGTTATTTTTATCGATTTCTATATTCTATCATGTCGCCTTATTAACACAATTTTTTGCTGGAAACATGGATTTAATAGGGGAAACAAAAGAGTTTGAATTATCCATTTCTTCAAATAAACCGGGTTTGAATTAACTTTGGGCGACCTGTATTGTTTATATTGTCCAATCTTTGGAGTGATTACATAAAATATGTATTTTGGAAATTATCTTTTTCCACAGAAACTGCATCTCCTGGGAAACCGTCAAACGTACGGACACGTACAGGAACTGATACCATAATGCTCATGTGGCAGAGACCAAACGACGAAATTTTGGTGCGTGGCTACATGGTGGGCTATGGTGAAGGAGTACCCGATGTAAACTGGCAATACGTCGATGCCAATACAAATTCTTTTACAATCAAAAATTTAAGTGAGTAGTTCAGTGATACATATACTAAATGAAAGTCATTTTCAGATAACAAGATTCCAAATTCAACCCTACCATTGGAGAGATCGCATTATCTTCAATTTCAATGATATTTTGAGTCAAAGAAGGTAAAAAAATCCCATTACATAGATTCAGTTCAGCAGAGCTGAGTCCTCCAGAACAGATAAAAGTTAGAGGCCATTGAGATTCATTGGCTTCTCAATTGGAAGGAAGTGCTTTCCACTCGGTGACTAAGACATTGTGTATTTTCCACCATCCAGAATCATCAACTCAATATGTCGTCAGTCTGAGAGCCTTCAACAACTTCGGTAAAGGACCCGTTGTCTACGATCTCATCTACACCAGAGAAATAGACGGTCGGTTTATCAGTCACTCGAGTTTCTTGTTATCTACCATGGTATCTTTTCGTTGAAAAGAGACTAGATTGATATAATCTAAAGGATATACTGTAATAAAGAAAACCTGGATATGCAAGATAAAATGAGAGGGACCCGTTTATATTTTACTCAGGCATGCAAAGACATCACATAAAAAGACTCTTGAAACATATGTACTCATTTCTAGGGGTAATTTACATGAAGCGATAGCGACCTTTCTCTTACTACTTGCTTTAGATTTCTTGGCAGGAAACTACCCTTGAAAACATAATACTTTTAACCAGGTGGGAGATGAATAGAGTTCACTCCATGTTACAGGTCCGACTGTCGGTCCTTTGGTGCCTCCAACGAACCTGAAATCCCTGGTGCTGTCTCCCCGGACGGTTTGGCTTGAGTGGCACGATGCGTCGCTGGGCAGAGCGCAGAAGATCACAGACGGAAGGTACTACATCGTCGCCTACAAATCGTTACCAGACGGAGAGGATAGAACGGTCACTGTCAAGGTGCGAGACGCTGTTCCAAAAGAAAAGCGTTTTTTGATTATTTGTCACCCAATTGTCTTTGAGAAATCATTGTATAAGCAATGTTGCAAAAGATAAAAACGTGATAAATAAGACCACAAAAATAATAAAAAGTGAAATCTTATGGTCAGGCAAGTTCTTCTTTGGTGTTATATAATAACAATCAGAAATTTATTCTTTATTGAAATATTCAATTTATTCCACCAGTTACATACATGTCATAACATATCTTCAAAAACTATATCAGGCACACAAAGTGGTACTGTACAGTTTGCTACCAGCGACGACCTATGAATTTAAAGTACAGACGATGAAGGAAGAAGTCACGACGGAATTCAGTAAAACGGTCACTAACACCACGTTCGAGGCTCGTGAGTAGCAACTCGATTACAGCATAGAAACGTGCTTGTTGTAACAATCAGGTCAAAATATCATGTTGGTTCATTTCCGTCAAAATGTTTCTACGTTGTGTAATTATTCGAAAAACGTCAATATACTTGAGACATGAACTGTTTTTCGTCTGATCGACCATTCAAAATGAAGTTTTGAAACATTTTTCTTGAATATGTTATTATTTAATGAATGCTCCTAAAAACTGAGCAATATCCATCTAATTAAGGTGGAATTCTAATATTTCTACAGAAGTATGAATATGTTGTGATTAAGAATTTTTATTTCATTAACTCTTCTATTTGTTAATTTCACACAGCGCCAGATTTTCCGCCAAGGAATGTAACGGTGCGACGTCCGTCTAATGCCAGCAGCACGTCCGCCGTCGCGTCGTGGAACGCTCCGAAGCGAACAAACGGGCAAATAGCCGGTCAGTGAATCTAAACGTTTAAACTATACGACAAGAAAATCCTGAACGAACTCCTTAGCCATATAAAAACTGGCATCACTTCCCTTTTACAAGGCTTCACTGTCCATTGTTTCATAATCTAATTACTGATCCAAATCAACCAACGGTCACGATCTCTTTTAATTCAGTGAAACAACAACAAAATTGGTGTTACAGCTAGCTCAGCCCCGATAGCCTAGATAGTCAGAGCATTAAACAGAAACACAATGGGTTTGGCTCCTGGAAAAGGGCCTCAGATGCCATGCTGGTTACGAAGGTCAGCAGGTGTGGCACTGAGAGGTTACTCTGAGGAGTTCATTGTGTACTGACAATGAAACACACAAGTCAGAGATCACTTTGGCTCTGAAACAATTTTAGGGCCACCCATTGGAATTAGATGACTCCAAACAGTACACGTCAGTTGTTACACTTGGCAAATGTACTTGACTTCCAGGTTACATCATTCTGTACACTACCAACGCGAGTAACTCGGACGCTGATTGGACGGTGAAGGGCATACTGGGAGAAGCGTCCAACGCAACCATCGGGGGACTAACTCCTAACACCTACTATCACTTCAAGGTACTTTTTAGTCTTTACCACACACTTAGCACAAACCTTCAAGACTTTTCCTTCTAAACACGGTAGCACAATTCTTTGTCAAAAGTAACCAACTCAATTTCACAGAGAAAAACCCAGTGGACTTGATTTGATCTTAGTATTTATCAAGGGTGGCCAGACTGTGCCATCGGAGTTTGGTCTTTATTTTAGAGATTGCCTATTGTTCGCAACATTGACAAAAGGAAATGTAAGATATTCCAAACAATTCAGTTGCAAAGAAATCTAAGACAAATGTTTGAACGGCCTATCTACTTCAAAGTGCTGCAGAAAATTCACCTGTGAAGAAACATACTTTTTAAAAATGAAACAATCGTCTTTTGTTGAACATCCGTTTAATGAAAAGTGACATTTTCTAAAGGAAAATACTACTGGAACATGTACGCTTCTTTGCATCATGGACACAACTTTGTTAATGTGTTGTGTAAAAGGTGAAAGATTGCCTCTTAAATAAAGATACGCGACAAACATTCCGAGTAACAACACACATAATCCTTCCTGAGGATTTGTTTGAAGTTGTTCCCTTGAGGTACAACTTGATCCACATTACGGAAAGGTTGCCACTGGAGACTCGTACATATTTGATGCATTTCTTGTGCCAAGTAGACGTGTACGATGGACATCCAACGGGATTTTCTCAAAGGAGAAACCCACTGGATATTGGGTCTTCCACCATCTAGGTTATCCGTGGCTGTACGTTCTTGCCGGAAATGAATTATCTTAATGATATAATTTGAAATCAAACTAGATAGTAGAATTTAACGAAGAAATGTACATATACCAATTGATTAGAATCAAAAAAAAATAATTAAAAGATATTTAAGTCTTAAAGTCTTAAAATCCGATGGAAGAATTACTGGATGAATTTTTAAAATTACTCAGAGATAATCACAGACGTACAAATTCTCTATCTGTGCTAAACAGATCCAGGCGAGAAACAACAAAGGATACAGCCCGATGTCAAAACTGGTTCTGTACAAAACGACAAAAACTGACCACGAGCCGATACAAGGTAATTCCCTCACCACACACATACCCAGCATTCTTTCACGTTTAGCATGCAAGCTTCTATCTTTTTTATTTGATGGATGTCAATGATAATAACTGAATCACACACCAACCTCAAATCTTTGTCTTCGCGTTATGCACTCAGAAATTTGTTCTCAAGTTTATGAATTCCCCCTGCATATGTTTCATTTGGTAACTTGGATAGAGTCAGTTGTCTTTGGGTTGGATGCTGGATTCTGTCTCTATGCCGACAGTTTCTGTTGTCCGGCGCTACAACTATTTACAAGAGGTAGAAAAGGCACCGTCGCCAATCAATATTCTTTGCTACTTTAATTTTAAATCTTTTAATTAATATATTTTAGCAACAAAAATTGAATCACTCACCGATCTCAAATCTTCAACGTTAAAGCTCATTTCCATAAGAATATCTGATAATGGAAAGTTTCATCATGCCCATTTTGTTCGCTCACAGAAACCATCACAGAACCACCAGCAAAAATGGAAACTACCGCGGCCATCTGGCATGAGGAATCCGCGCAACCAACAGCCGAAGCGGAGCCCACGGAATCCGGGGATCACATAGATCCGGACGACACAAACCCTCTGGAACCCCTGGCCCAGACGTCAGTAAGATTTGAGACACAGGTGGCTCACGCGGTACAGGCTGTCGTTTCGTGGCACAACCAGATGGCGCCAGATGATTGTTCATCAACAGCATCTCAACAAACATACCAGAACTATACAATTACCTACAGTACACTGGAACATCCAGAAGATACACAAACTAAAACCTCGACAACTCCATTTATTATAATAACAAATCTTATGCCCAATCAGGACTACACGTACGAAGTTACAAGTTGGGATAATCAAGGTAATATTCTGTGGTCCGGAAGAGGATACCTTAGCACTGGTTGACGTACAGTTAAAAATTACTAAAAATGAGAAAGTTTGGGCCGAGAATTTTCAATTTATTTTAGTAATTGAATTTGGTCAATCGCGTTCAGGAAATAACCATGAATTAAATGTAACGGGTTTGGACCATTTACAAAATTGTGATTGATTGGTGCGCACAAAAGAACAGTTGATGTCGTAGTTTTTATCGTACGAGACATGCGTCCGAAATAGGATGTCAAATGGGTGTCAATGATAAAAAACATGTGTAATATAGGAATGTAAATATTTGTATGAATAATGTAAATTTTAATGTAAAATTTCCTTCTTACATCTTTATACATTGATCTCTTTTGAATAACTTTTTAAAAAAATTCCTCAAAAATTTAAATGATGTTCTCAAATATTGTTCTAATTAAAAAGATGATGTAATTGTGGTAAAAAGTATTAGTTGAGATTTTCTGAAATACAATTTATTTCTGTTTTGTTAATTTTTTAGTATATTTTTGAAGTACCATTTCCCCTTTGAAATGTAAAAATATCACATAATTCTTCTTTTATTTATTCAAAATAAATAAAAATCAAATTAAAATTATTTAAATGATATCCATTAAAACATACCGAATCAAAACAAAACAGTATTTCAGAAAACTTCAATTGCGTGTAATACAAAGATAATAAAGACAATCGAGTTTTCCTATATTTCCTAATTTTCTGCCAAATCCTGGCAGAATTCTGCCAGCATTGACATTCAATGGTTACGACACACTGCATGTCAATGCTGACAGGATTCTGCCATGATCTCGCAGAAAATTACGATATATAGGAAAACTTGATTATAACACATACATGAGTTGATTTGTGCATTCGTTGATCCTGGCACTAATCAGTCGATTGGACTTGTTCGGGAAGAGGTGTAGGTTCGCGTTTTCCGAAATGCTATTCCAAAAGTAAACTGGGGGTTAATTTTTTAATTAGAACTTCTTTTCTTCGATTTGAATCTCGTTTATTTGTCTCTTAAATTGATTTTTTTCGCTTTTGTTTTGTACAAAGATTTTTCTGCATCAGTTTCTAATGACCCCTACTGATTTACAACTGAAGAATTTCAATATGAAAAACAATCGATGGAATTGGCATGACGTTTACGATCTCCGTTTTGACGACATATTAATTCAAAGTAATTGCAAGATAAAGATTTATGGTTACAGATTACATAAGATTTTTATGCAGAAAGACCTTTGTCTGCGCTGAACATTGCGTTCGTGTTGAATTCGACTTACATGCAACAATCACTCCCAGGTCAATAATATTTTATTGACCGTTGATTAATTTTGATGATTAATTTACAATTTTAATGTATAAACTATTATTTCAAGCCTCTTGGAAAATTTCCATTATTGACGATTGTAAGTTCAACATTTTACCAACTGACTTGAATAAATGGTAAATATAAGCAAAAATGAGAAAACATTATAATCAAATAAAGTGAAAATTATTCACAAACTCTGACAACAATTTAGGTGAACATTTACGTGAACAGTTCTGGATGGGATGTCAATTTCCGAATCTGTAGTTGCGGTTTGTTGCCTATCATATTTGAAGTAAACAAACTGTGTGCTTCCTGAATTATAATTATCAATCCATCTATGAGGTTTTTCGTGATAAGGAAATCTGTCATATCTGACAGAAAGAAAATGCAATTTTTAAGAATTATCACAATTCAAATTGAACAGGTAAGGATTATTAAAGATTACTGACACCTGCGAAATGCCTCCACTTCATTAAATGGGTAATATCTACAACAACAAGAAGTAAAAGTCAGATTTGATGAGCAATGACGTTTTAGACATGATTTACAATTGATTACGTAAAACACCTCTGCATCTACTCAATTAGACTTAAGAGGATCCCTGTCGGAAGAAAGAATGTCATGTAACCATTTGTATTGCATCATGGGTTACACACCACAAGGATAGAAGCGATGTGCTTGTGCTAATTAAAACTAATGCAGCCCAGTTGTTTGTTGGGAAGCAACAATGACGCCTGATTGTTTTCGGGCACAATATCATTTAAATTACATTGAAAAGAAATTAAAATTAATTTAAGCTCAGAGGTGTACCAGGATCACTAATAAACTTTCCGCAAAAGGAAAGACAAAAAAGAGAGAAAGACAGAATTATGGGATGCTCAGGCAGCAAAAGCATCTCTTTACCATCCAATATCAACTTGAAAGAACCGTCAATCCACAGTGGAAGTCAAGAAGAGACGTAAGTACTACATACATATATTTAGCTGTATTTTATCAATATTTCAAAGGATAAATAATTCTGGATTGATTAAATGAGAGCATGGGAAATTTCTCAACCTCAAGATTTCGAATGAAACTGATTTTCCACATTTTATTCACAGAGATATAGATGAAGATGATATTTTCGTAACATTGGATGAGGCTGCGGCTTATGTTATGCAAGAACTCCACATGGATAGGGATCGAGCCAAACAGTTTGTTCTTACAGTGGATTTAAACGGTGACGGACTGGTGTCTTCAGTAGAATTAGTGACACTGAGAGATAGAATTAAGGATATGTAAGTTGTTTTTTTTTTGAAAATATTATTACCACCCGCATTCCGAAGGAATGGGGAAGGTAATGTTTTCAGTTAGTCTGTCTGTCCACCACTGGGGGGGTACCCCAGTCCTAGGTTCTTTCCTGGTCTCTGGTCCCACATCCTTTCTGGAGGATACCCTAGCCCTTGGTCCCATTTCCCTTCTGGGGGGGGGGGGTTTACCCAAGTCTCTGGTCCAATGTCCCTTCAAGGGAACAGGGCATCCCGAGCCAGGACTGGGGTACCCCCGGCTAGGACTGGGGTAACTCCATTGGCCTGGACTGGGGTACCCCCCTGGCCAGGACTGGCGTACCCTCCTGGCCAGGACTGGGGTATCCTCATCAGACAGGTTACACTGCGGGTGGTATGCCTCGTGCGGTTTCCCGCAGGGGGACTTTCTTGTATGATGTATGTGGTTGTTTGGTCTAGTAGTGATGGACTTTAAACCAAGAGATTCTGAAGTTTATTGCTAGAGATTGTTTTCTTTTTTTGGGCGGGGAGATTAGACACGAAACTTTTCATTGGTA
>JBCAUG010726855.1:0-12222 GCA_038406175.1 Haplosyllis leylae
TTTTAAACATAAAATGATAAGATTACGGCAAATATTTGATCAAAAATTTGAATTAAGTGGAAGTTCGAATAAACTGTGTTCGAATAAAGCGTGCCTAACCTGTATGGGCAAAACCTGAAGTAGTCTGGATGACCAGTTACTTGCAAGTACCACAGAAAAGTGGGTTTTTAAGAGAGCTACAGAAGATCTGTATGTTCTAAGCAACAATACTCAGTAAGTTCACATTAACAACAACAACCCAGCTTGGGCTGCACTCTTATTTATATGGTGTGTAGAGCTGCAGCATCTGCTCTCTACTTATTATTCATAAGCACTATTGTTGAGGCCTGGATAGACCTACCAGCCTACCCTGGCTGAGCATTAATCATAAGGTACATTTATCATAAACAACATTTATCATTCTCAAGGTTGCATGCAACTTGGGATTCTAGCCCCTTTCAACCTTATCTGGTATCACGATGGCCTTGTATTGTAGTTCCGTTCTGGAAACGTAGATCTGTGGAATGTTCTTATCGTTTGATATTTGATATTTTGTTGTCTCTTGTCATTAAGATGCCAGTTGAATTAATTTTAGGATTCTTAGAAAATACATTTATTCAGCTAATGCATCTTTTTAGCAAACAAATTTAGTGCCAGTTGAGCTAACGCTATGTGCCATAATGTTGCAAAAGCCTTTGATGTTTTAGCAAAGCTATTTTTGAGGAAACTATTTTGAATCCTCTTAATTATGTTAAGGAATCTGTACCAAAATAGACATTAAGTAACGACCTTACAAAACAGTAAGAATAGTATCAAAATTAAACTTCAAAGGTGATAGTATGGACATCATATTTTAGCATATCAAATCACTTTTTAGTTTCTATTGCTTTGTTTTCCAAACTTATCTTTCCACATCAAAATTAAAAGAGATTCCAATTTTTATCCTTCTTTCTACAAAGTATAAGAGCACTGGAAACTAAACCGTGCGCTCATTCTTCAGGACTAACAATGTGGATTTTTAAAGCTACGAAGAGTGAACCTTTTCAATTAGTAAATGTAGACAGGGCAGTAAGTAAATAGCATGTCACATGCAATTTACTCATTATTACACCTTTGAAAGAGTCAAGACATCTATTTTCCACCGAGTACAAAGTGTTTGAATTCTAAGGATCCAAGAACAACGCAGAACCAATGCAGAACGGTACCTTAGCGAATGTTTTCTCAGTGTTGTAAAGTGTTCACTTGCATCCGCATGTGCATCTTAGATCGAGATGCTAGTGGACATTAGACCACTTGACCAAGACTCTTGTTTTCGATAGATGTCATCACATGACATCATCATTGAACGTGAACGTCGCACGATCAGCATGAAGAAGAAAACAAATCCTTCTCATTGTACATGTGGGAGAGGAACAGTTAATTGGGCTGACAGATCTATACTTTACACAGTGTACTCAAGGTCAGTTTCATAATAGCCGAGTCCGGATAACTTAGACGGTTGGATCATCGACCAGCAGCACATTTTGTGTATTGTGTTCAAGTCGCACCACTATATACTTGAAAAAGTAAGTTGCTACGGTTTGGTTACCTTTCTAGGCACAAAAATGTCACCAGGGTGCCACATTAAGAGATGAATCTGGTGCACAGGTGATGAAGAATGTAAGTGAGGTGATCCACCCTGGCTTTGAAATAAAGGTAGACATTACCAGAAGTCCAAACCAGGAGTGTTAGTGACCCAATAAAAAGGCTTATATTGGCTGACCACATGTTTTTTTTAAAAAAAAGTCAATTTCATGATGAAGAATTTGCAAAATCTATTAAGTTTCTGCATGTTTCTCTTACCCTCGGTTACGATTATTTGGACGGCTTGAACTTTGTATCCAGATAAAGCTACAGACTTATTTGAGAAAAAACATTTTATGTATCAAGTCTACAGTGTTCAAACACTTTATTTTTTTTAAATATTGATTTCGATGTTTCAAAAGATTTTGGTTTTGTTCACCATTGGTGTGCACAAGATGAGGTCAATGGCAGACTGAATCCATGAGGCAGTGTAAACAATGACATCGATTCAATTAAATCAATGTTCAAGTTGCTTCAAAGTCTTAAAAGAGAAGCACCACATGTTGTGATGACAATGTAAAAGAAGCGAAATCGATAAAATACTACAAATTTGACTCGCTCAAGGCCGCGTTTATTAATACATAGACTTTACATGCTGCAGATAAATTTATATCTCTTATTATTTTTAGCGCAGAACTACTGAGTAGGTTTCTTTGAAAAGTTTTTGTTTTAAAATTTAGGTTGGAAGCTAATCTTGTTGGTTCCGCTTGTTCTTCTGCATATGAATACTTCTGTTTCTTTCCAATTGGTTCCTGAAGTAAAGTGTTTAATACGGAATAAGTGGTTCATGTTTAATGAGGAAGCTGTTGTTGCTGTTCTAACCAAAGTAATTTTTTTTTAAGGATAAAAAATTATAATTGTAAGATTATGAAAAAATATGTTAATGGCATTTAAGATTGTGGCAAATCTGTAATATGGGAGAGAAATATGAAAGATGCATCATTCTAATATCATTGACCTGTTAATCTTTTGTCTTGCAATACAAAGAAGCAAATTGAATGTGTTAACAGTATCATTCCGTATTCTTTACACTGTTTTCACCTTCATGAGTTATTGCATCCAACATCAATGCATATAAAAATGCGCAATTCCCCTTTATGCCTCGAGTTTCGTGTTAAGCATGCTTCTCAGGTTCAATTAAATGAGCGTGCATAATAACGCTTAATGATTTATCATCGCTGCATAAAAACCTCAAGCTTTTCTTGAGCTCTCTTTTATGAAAATCGAATCTGTCACACTTGATGCACACGCGGTTATTTTCTGACTCACATGTTATTCATCCAAAAGGGCAATGAAGCAGTCCAGGCAAGTTAAGAATGCTTTAATTAACTAAGGATATTGTAAAAAAAGAAATGTATCAGAAGAGGAAACACTTTCTCTTTCTTTCACTTTATTAATTCCCAAGCTGCTACCAGGAACTACCGCAGAATATATGAAAACAAAATACGGATGATTTATTTTGCATAATATTGTTCTTAAATTGATTTACCATGCGTTGCTATGTGCAATGGATACATATTTTGCACTTCATTTGCAATACAGGATAATTAAGTGTAAAGAACATCTGTACAATTCGAGAGGACTCCTAATTTGTAAAGTTCATTTCTGAAGAAAATATCATTTCTATTGTTCCCCCTGAATACAAATTTCTGATTAATGTGAAAAAAACTTAATCTCACGTTCTTTGATATTTGCAATTTTTTTATTGATATCAAAAGTGGCTGTTAATGCACAACTGCACCAAGTTGCTGGAAGTGCTATGAAGATTAGCAAAAGGTGTTACATAAGTAAGTTGTCTCGCGAGATTTAAAGCACTCATGTCCTCTTCCTCGTTGTTATCTATTTATATTTCTGGATGTAATCAATTTAATTTGATCACAGAGCAGACTGAGTCTATGGTCTTATAAAATTTATGGCATTACTACAGTAAGCTGGGACTTATCTTTTTCAACATGAACATTTCCGTGTCAGAATTTGGCTATACTGTATATCATATTGCCAGTGTCTCCAGAATTCTGCTCGGTTAAACATATCTTTAAAAGAAACCCCTTCATGTCTGTTTCCCAAACGTAGATTCAAATGAATTGGCTGAAAAAGAACGCGAGTACACCACATAAATTTGATTCTGTGCAATTAGTGAGAACAGGTGTTTGCAATAAATTAGTGGCATGTAGCATGCACAATTGATATCATGACATGTTCCTGGACTCAGTCGCCCCATTCATCAGTTACCACTTGTTTAATTATTTGGTTTTATTATGTCGGAAATATGACGACTCTACACGTAATGTGGCGATCAGAATTTCAATTTATTATCCTTAACCTGTCTGATGGAATCTTTTAAGTCTTTTTTCTACTCCTGAATATCTGTTACAGAATGCGTTTCTCATTTGTGTTCACTTTTATATTCATAGGTATTGATTACCTCTTCTGAACACTGTCCTGGTTTCAGATGGAGCTTACTATTGAATAATACTTTGGGCTTACACGGGATTGATTTGTATCTCTGATACGAATACAAGAAAAATGCTAACAAATATTTCCTTTGACAAAATGAGTAGCATTCATTGTTCATTATTAGCTTTTTTGGGGTGCACGGTAATAGGGGTAAGTCAGGGTGGGGAGCATCTCCTTATGTCAAAATCCAGCTATTGTGGCCATATAAGGTCATGCAAAGACAGGTGTGTCTGGAATAAAGAATTTCCATTGGATTTAATCTCTTTGTTTACCTTACACAGGCCCTATCTAGGAAAACAGGCAATTAATAGAAAAAGCCAGTAATGGTTTACATAAAAATAGTTGTATGGAGTGTTAATCTCTCCATCTTACCGTCCCCATTGCCAGATTCTTTTTGAGACATCAGCTTGTGAATTGACGGTATCTTCTCAAATGTCTAGGAATTCAAACCGAATTCTATCACAACAACTCTCCTGTACCGACTACTCTGGGATTTTATATGTGAAAGGATCTGTCATGATTCCCATCTCCAGTAAATGCTTATGTCACAGTACTGAAAAGAATCTCTTTCTGCACAGAAGCATCTGAAAAGGTGACATTTTAACCTATGTAATGGAAGTGTCTGATTCTGCTTGATTGGTATTGACTTATATGTCATTCACACGTTTCATTGTGTTTTTCTAATATTTCATTGAATTATTTTCTTTGTAATCTGTTGCGTACGTACACAAGTTGATACATATTGGAAATCAAGATAAGAAGAATTATTTACTTCGTCCAGACTTCAAAAGGTCGAAAAATTAATGGGCTAAAATAAATTAATTTGAAAGTTTCATGCTATCATAAATTATGGATTGCTCCAAAGGAACAAAACATTTCTAACTACTGGGCCCTGTGCATGGGGGTGGGGGGGGGGGGCAAAAGAGCCAGGGGATCCAGTCGTTGCTGACCCGTTAATTATTGAGGGAGGGGGCGTCTCATCCCACATTGCCTTGAGAAGCAGAGCTGCGGCCCCATCCCATGATACCTTGGGCAGGATGGTTGGCCAAGGATAGGGACACCTCCCTGTGGACAAAAGGAGAGACAAAAGGAGAGGAAGACTGAAAACATTACTTTCCTCAGCCTTCGGGTGCGAACGGTAATAAAAGTGAGGGAAAAGTCCGGAATTAAGTGTTTTTTGTGACTTTGCATTCAAAGTGATCTCTACCAATTAGTGATTGTGGGTATCACAATGAGTAAATAGCATGATGCATGCAATAAAGCCATTATTGCACCTTTATCCGCGGTGACGCAATCTGGTTTCTTGTTATTATACATTTTGCGACTTGCATCCATATGGCGCTTTCATTTTATTTTAAAAGGTCAAAAGTGATAGGGATCCGTATTAAAAGAACATTAGCAACACTGAGGCTTCAGGTCACTGTCTTCAAGTTTTGTTGCCCAAAGTGCTTTAGTTTATAGCCTGGGTTGTGCTGATAAGGAAACCTGGTTCTAAGAACCGCTTGAAATGACATTAAAAAGATCGCTTAAAAATTGTTTCAGGGCTCAAGATTCCACAGTCATATACACATCTTCAAGTTTCCATTACAGTTTGTTCACCAATACGCCAGCAGCTCAATTCCTAGGAATGTCCGACGAGAATATAAAAACAAACGCGGCATGAACATTTCCATTTACATGTGTTACTGCTTCATTTGATCACTTTTCTTACACGACAGCCTGCTTTTCGTCTCAGCCATGAGGTATCAAATCCGATGTTGCCGTTCAAAAGCTATGCTTTATTGTCAATGCTGTTGTGGTTTCTTTTTTTTGTCCACATAGATCAACATCTAGTCTAGAAAATCAATGTAAAGTTAAGAATATTCCACCAATATAGACTGTGCAGTGTAAGATCTTTCG
Source organism: Haplosyllis leylae (assembly GCA_038406175.1). Lineage (NCBI taxonomy): Eukaryota > Metazoa > Annelida > Polychaeta > Phyllodocida > Syllidae > Haplosyllis > Haplosyllis leylae. Next base: position 5,959 of record JBCAUG010726855.1, read on the forward strand.
GCATGTGTGGCTCACAATTTTAACAATCAATCCGTAGTGTTTACACATTATTTACATCCGTCCTGAAGTCATTTATTAACCACTGGGTGCTGTAAACCAATTTCAATGTTTGTGTGGAAAGCTACTTTTTAAACGAGAGAAACGGGGCAAATCCAATTTTGCTCCACTTGATCCATTTTCTGATATATTCTTTCTTCTGTGTCAGCATGTCTTACTGCTGCTCCAAATCCCAACGAAGGATATTCTTGTACTTGTAAATTGTAGTATAAAACAAAATTGTTCTATTACTCCTAGATTCAAAGTATCATCTGAAATCGAAGTTTCTGATGACCATAAGGATTTGCTATGGAAGTCTAATGATGATGGTTTCTTAATTTGTATCGTTTGCTTCGTTCAATGGAATTTTTGTGATAAAATTATCAGACTTCAGATTCATACATCTGTTTCCAATCTAATTGTGGAGGTTCCAAACATCACATTGTTTCAAAGTAAAAATAGTTTTGTCTTAGGTTTTGATATAATATCTTAGCGTATTTTTTCATCAGCAGTTTAATAGAGATCGCTTCACAAGTACATGTATTACGGGAAAAAAGTGGCCAAACTGATCTGCCATTTTATTGACTTTGTCAGCTACAATTGAAATTAATGTTCAACAGGGGTATTGTTATTGTCAAGATTATCGAAAGAACGTAGATTAATCTGATACAAAATCATGAGATTCATGATTTCTGAAGTACACATAAAAGGATTCAGGACAGAAATGTAATGAAAGATTGTGATTGATAATACCAACATAAAACAGGGCCGTTGAGACAAAGGTGAAACTGAAAATATTCAGAGTGACATGACATATCAGAAAATTGATCAGATTGGGCAATGGTTTGTCGTAATGCATATTGCTTTCGATGGCTGGAATCTGATTGCGGTCTATCTTAAGAACAAATGGCAACGAACTGCAACTTTGCATTTCATGGTGTAGAAAATCGTCCTTGGTCAGTTTTCCATCAGGAATTGATTTCAGTGAAAGCACGTTTCTCCTTGGACGTGCAAGGCGCAATTTGTGCTTTGATGTTGCACACACAACTTACGTGTATTTAAAGTATTGAAGTACCGATCAATGGTTAAAGACGTTGTCAAAACTTATTCCTAATGATAATGAAAAGTATCATACATCAAGAAGGTGCACAAGAATGCCTTAAAGCAACAATCGTTTTTAACTGTTGATCCAAGTATTGACGCGAGGCAGTGGCACACGAAGAAAATAATCATACGTGAACGGTTTTCATGTCAGAATGATTGCATGCTGTCAGACGAAGGTGGTAAAGAAAACATTTGTTGAAAACTGGTCGATACTCTTTATTCTCGAAATCTCATAATCATTTACTAAATTAATCCTGCTATTGTCATCTGCTATGTGTCACATAAGGTACGTTGTATTTTAAACTTCCATTTCTAACCTTGGTATCGAAGGGAATAACAAAATTGTACCAGTTTCTATTTCCAAGCACTCTTTCACCGAATATTGAATGAATAGGTGATTACTGAATGACTAATCCTATCAATGACTTATTACCTGATATTTATACCAGTCATCATATTCTTCGAAAAACTTTTAAATCTGTTTGATTCTGAAACTTTTCCAAAAACTCCAGGTGTTTATGGTGTTACTAATTGGTCTGATCAATCCAGATGAATCCCAACCATTACTCATTATACGATTCATTTGACAAATGATATCCAGAATTAGAAGAGTATCTCCACAGTTATCTATGGATACTTTGCGTGTACCATGCCAATGAGTCATCCAATCAGCGATACTCTTTAATTGCTGAGGCCTGGTTACTTTCATGTTGTGGGTTTAATTTGGCAAGGAAGTGGCAAAAAGAAGGGTAAAATCAAGCAAAAAATACATTGATATAACGAGCCTCATTACCTTCTGCCGTGTGGAAAGTCATTTCCTAATCTTTCCGATCCACTATTGAAGTTTGCAGAATTAGCACAATGACATTGGAAATCTAATCAATACAAGGCGGTAGAACGCAAAAATTCTCGACGGAGATCTAAGACCACGAGCGTTGCTTTTAAGCAAATGAATTCAGCTTGAAATGATGGTTCAATTCACAGCTGGTCAGAGAAATCGGTACCTCTGTGCCTTGGTCACGTATTGTACACCCGAAAACCGCATCTATTTACTGTCCATCCACATGCTGTACTGACAAAAAAATTCAAATTGAGTTAATAAAGGCTTTGAGAGACAATCAGAGGAAGCTTTTGGTTATCAATCCAAATCTTGGTTTCATGAACATAACTTTAAATAATGCTCATATGCTTGTAGAATCATTTACCAACATCTGGTTGGCTAATTGCATTATGATCTGTACTGATATTTGCAAAATAAGGTGTAGATCAGACAAAGGGTACACGAAAAAATGCCCTTTTTGTTCAAGACTGAATGCCTCAATTAATTATCCCCACAACGTCAAAAGGCACTACCAATGAGTTAGAGAATGACTATAAAGAGTTGGTTTGTAGTAAAAATAGACAGAAATTACAAACACCCTTATTAGCTAAGACGCTCGGGTATCCGGGAGTGTATTCATTCTGTGGCAATGTTCACTGATTCCCTAATCATATTGGATTCAACTTCCTGGCTTTTCCTTTAATTTACTTAATTGAGACTGTGACACATGGTACAAATTTCTTTAGCCTTTTTTGTTTAACTCGTAAATTAATTTTTAAACGATTTTTTAAACGATTTCTCACAATAGGAATAACACAAAAAGATTCACTCTACTCCATCTGCATAAAACAAACTTTTAAACTATTATGCTCTTACCATATCAAGCACTTTGAGAGGTTTCTTGTGTTGTTAATGTACGCGGCGCATCCTGTGCATTAGAAAACCGTAGATAGATGTGGTAGACTTTGACACATTGATACACATCAAGGTTCATCAGTGCAATGCTTTTTCCACAAAATAAAAATAGATGTACCTGGAAGTGTAATAGAGTGTCAAGTAAAAGCCCAATTTCTTTACTTTTCTGTGCTTTTGAATTTGTTACGTAACAGAAACAAATTAATACTATTCATTCAATTATAACAATTTTCGTTTGTTTCCTACATTTAATTCAAGAGATCAAAGAATATATGTCATCAAACCAGTAGATCTTAATGTTCTGCTATTAACGAAGTAATGAAGATTACTATCAAGACATCATGGAGAGGTGATGTAAGGTGCGAGTTGCGCGTACCTCTCGTTGGTAATAAGAGAGTAATTTGGTGTCAAAGGAAAGTGTGTTTATTCTACTCTGGCCCTACTTGCGGTGCACTCTATACATACAGGTATATCTTGGACAGCTATAGGCTGTGCCCGTCTTACTCTAGGATGTGGGCGGAGCCCTCCCTGTGCATGCTATAGCACGTGTCGTACCCTGCAGTGAAATACCGTTTCTCCAAACATTACAAAAAGTATTATAAATATTTTTGACGACCAAAAAGTTTGACATTTTGTTTTCGTTCATCAGTAAGTCAGTGAATTGCTCACCTAATGACAATGATGGCCCCGTTATCGGAGCCAATCTCAGTAACAATGGCTCTAAATCATGAAATGCTCTTCCTGTATGGAGATGATAAAGAGAATGTGCTGGATATTGGCGTGTGTCCATAGTGATGGACTCTAACTACTAATTTTAGAAAGCCTTTGGAAGCTGAATCGAAGATTTGTTCACAGAAGTTTTTAAAGTACGATTGTGTTTGCGTATCATTAATTTGATGTTACAGTTAGGATTTCATATGAAAAATTTATTTGTAAAACTCTAAATTAGGCCAGCTATTGTCCTTTAGTCTTGGACATGAATGTTCCTATTTTTTGAAACACGGACATTTAAACAACATGTTGACAAAAAGATTTGACTGACCGTAGAAAATCAGATTCTGACAGATGGAAAGTGACACTGACCTCATTCAGTGCGGCTCTTCCGTCAAATCCAGTTCATCTAAGGACTCTGACCTGGATGTTTGATCTAGACACTTGATCCTGAATGCGCAAAATGGACATGTGTTACTCAGCAATCTAACAAAAGTTCAAACATGTGTTAGCATCAATAAATCCAATTCAGAATAAAACTTTGATACATTCACATTTATCAACGAGGAAACGTTCGTCGATATCTTGTCCCTTGTGAGGCTGGAGATGCAATCTAATAATTCCCCCGTTTTAAATGTCAAATGAGGGAAGAAAATTTTGAGTAAAATTTTTGGTACATAATCAAATGCACATATCACATCAAATTCTTTCCAAACAATTTGTCCAAAACTCTATTGTACTCTGTGACAAGTTAAGTGCCTCACAATGAATGTACGAAGGTCAAACGGTGCCGTTTCTCTACAATATGAGCGACAATAAAAATCCTTCATGTAGAAAATATGACAAACATTTTCTCAAGCCGAAACATTGAACATTTACTCTTCCACTTAATTCTGTACCCAAAAGGCTTCTCAAAGTCATTCATACTCCTTTCCTGGGTATGACTCATCACTCATACTGTAAGCATCAAGTGTGACAGGGACCACTTGTGAGTAAATGAGTTTTTGTCCTTACACGGTCCCTTATTATGCAATTCCATATCAAATATCCTTGAGTGGCATTAGGACAAGATTTTTATGGAAGAAATTAACATGTTGAAAGCTTATTGTGTATGATTGAACACGAACCATGATTAGCTTTGTTTAATTAGGATCAAAATTTAATTAGAAAAGTTGATGCATGGAAAAACAAGGCTGCAAATTAATGAAGTCAATAAAAACACATTGCGTTAGGAGACTTCATAAAGTGTCCTGAATTATGTGAATTCAACTTATGAGACATTCATCACCGTCTGCATCGATGTCTGTGTTTTTCTTGGCAATAAAATGCAGTTCTTCTGTGGATTGGACATGATTTTGCCAAATGAATGGGGACTTCAAAAATCTTTTCCCGGTGATTTCGTCCAAATTGAATTGTCATGGCATCACCAAAAGCCAGAAGTAAAAAACTGCAGACCAATTCAAGATGAAGCAATCAAGTTGTCCGCATTAGACTGGTGTACCAAAAAATACCAAACTTACACATGGCCTTCATGAAGATGAAAGCAGGGACTCTTCTTAGCATATTCCTTTCGTCGCAGGGGATTTTAGTTCTAATGAAAAATAGTTTGCAGCAGAAGGAGAATAGTCAAAGAGACGACAGCGGCACTCCACTCACAAAACAGAACAATACTCGAAATATGTTCCACAAAATGTCGCTGACCTTTTCCCATTTCATCTTAGTTTTTGATTCATGCACATTGATTTCGTTTTAGCCGTCTTTGCTTTCTCGGTTGGGGACTCCTTCGGTCAATGGCTTCTCTGTTTGGAATTTAGTTTTAAAACTATTGATAAATTGATTTGACTCATGTCAACATTTACCTGTATTCAAGAGGTTCAAACACATTAATTGATTCATTTTTGGTTCAGATTATAGAATATTCGACGTCGAGGATAAATTTCTTGGTACAAGTGTAAAATCTGAGTTGAAGTGCTATCAAAGAAAAATCAGATACTCTTCTGTAGTATTGTGTAGAGATGTTTGTAGGCGTACTTAGTACTTATAAATATATTAAGAAGTGGACGAAAAGTGTGATGGATACGGTTTAAATATCGTGTTTCTTTGTGCACTCTTACACATCGCTACAGTGGACAGCGCCATAGTAAAATCCAGATGTATGAATTCCCATTACAGTTGAGATTGCTAGATGTGCATGACTGCTACTGGTGTGTATTCATGTTGCATGTCCCTTTTAATAGTTTTAGGAGAGCTTCGGGTAAAAAGTAACACTAATCAATAGTCTTTGTGCTTTGCGGAAGAAATAAATGTAATTATTCATCGATGGTTTCGGTTGAAAACATGAGTGTTTGGCTCTTCGAGAGTAGTGTGCTTTCTTACATAGGTTACACGAGAAACGTAACATTTCTACTTTACTTTTTAAAAGTTATTTTGCATACTTTGGATTATCTTGGTTACAGTTCCGGATGGCAAAGCAATGTTAACTGCTTTCAAGCAATCGTGTTTTTCCTATTTTGGTTTTGTATCTTGCTGAATTAGATGAATTAGATTAATTAATCTAATTGCACATGGATACTGGAATTGATTATTCATGGATAGGTGAAATCTTCATTTGCACTATCTATGGAGCAATTCACTATTCATGGATAATGTAGCACTCTGCATGGATAGTGCAAAATGAA
>JBCAUG010726866.1:0-26784 GCA_038406175.1 Haplosyllis leylae
AAATATAACATTCACATAACAAAATACAGTCAAAATATTTTCCCTGTGTCTCAAAAATTTTCCCTGTGTCACAGCAAAATTCCCTGTGTTTTCCCTGTCTGGAAAAAGTAAGAGTCAAATTCCCTGTTTTCCCTGTTCCGTGGCCACCCTGAGTATGGCTGACAAAGAGTTTCATTTGAAATTTTAGCAAAAACTTTGAACGTAATTTATTAAAACAAAAAACCTCTCATTTCTTTATATCAAAATCTGGATGATAAATAGTAGAGCAAAATTTGCATTATACCACCTACTCTTGAAAATTGGCATTAAATGTCTTCAAAGATATATGTTGCAGTCAGTGAACAGGTTTGGTTATGGAATTTTACCCGCCGAAAATTTTTATTCTTGTGCTGCCATCTGCAGATAGAGTAAGGATCCTCGACAGATGGCACTAACTTCAAGATGGATGACTCAGGAGGGTTTGGGAAGAGGGGGCTGCCGAAATTACGGGAATTACTCCGTCGTCCCAGGGGTGAATCTGAGGTAAATTTACCTTCGTAAGCGAGAAATGTGGTGGATCAAAGTATTACTATTTATTACAGTAAAACAACCCATGTTCATGTCTAAATATTTACTGATTCAATGGTCAAAATATGGTTCCAGTGCCCCTTCCCCAACCATACACATCAACAGAACAACCGTACAATTAAAAAGCAACAGCAATAAATTACTCCAATGTTACAGTCACAGTGTCTCATAAATGTGAAATTGCAACAAATTTTCTGTTCCAACGGAAGGGAAAAGGGCATTGCCAATTGATTGGGCATTGAGTGAAACGATTTACCGGTAGCTTTTGTGATTTATGTTTGTAGGTGATGAGCGAATCCCCTGATTTGGATTTCGTGTACGAAGATGCCGATAGATATCAGTGTGAAATCGCAGAACTGTACAGCTACACGGAGGAACCAGAATTCTTACAGAACAAGAAATGCTTAGAAGAATCCCTGGAAGGCCACAGTAAGACGTTAACGGTTTAGAATTTTAAAATGATTAGTCTATAGTAATAGAATACGTCAGTCTCTGGTGGAGGTTAAAACGCCAGAAGTGAGGGTGCAGTGACAATGAAGTATCCTGTATAGTTTATACACTGCTGCACTTACTGTTAAAATCACCACTTTTGATACCGCTTGAAAATGGGTTGAATGCAATCCTGTGGTGCTGTTCACGCATAACATTAAAGTGTTGCTGACACAATTGGCAACTTTGACGGCAAGTATGAACAAAGCCTAATGAAAAGTGTTCGAAGCACATTTTTAGCAAGATATGAGCTATCATTGACATGCAACAATGTAACTATAAATTACGACGTCGATGGTATAGATGGGCATTGGGGATTGCAAAAGAGTTTCAACGTGGCATTAAGTTCATGAGCCAAATTTTGTCAGCAATTAGTGGAAAAGTTTCATCGCATTGATGACATTCGTTTAAGTGTGGAAATAATTGTTTTCTTCTCGTAGTTAAGGAACGATGGCGCGAATTAACCGACGTCACAAGAAAAATGCACATTTTAAGATTGCTGAATGCTACAGATGTATCAGACAGAAACAAACGAATGGCTGCCGTGAGATCAATACTGTATCTGGCTCAAGGTAATTTCAGTTTATTACCCTGATCACCGATTATCTTCCACTAGACTAGCTTGACTAGCCGACTAACTTTTTATTTATTTATTTTAGGATGTTTTAGAGAATGTGAAGTGGAAGAAGATCAGTACAAATGGGCTCGACATAACGTCTTTCTACTACAGGAGTGTGGAACATTCACCACATTTGTGGAACTATTAAACATGGAAATAGAGTGTGTTGATTAAAATGTGATAATTTGTTTGAATAATATTCAGATTCTGGATAAGACAATATGATAACACGTTTCTTTTGCTGGTAAAGCCTTGTTTACACGTAGCATTTTTCAGTCCGTTATTTTGTCGTCCCCCCCCCCCCCACAAAAGCCAGCATTGCAGACCCAGTCTGTGCGTTAAACGCTGCGTTATTTTTTGAAGACGCTACTTGTAAACAGACCTTACCTTCAAAAAACTTCGTTAACTTTTACAGAAATGGCATGGCAGCCTCAACGGCACTTAGAAAACCGGCAGTATCGTTGGCTGATAGTACTGATCTAAGGTAAAAAGAAGAAATTACTGCAACAAATTCTTCAAAATCGTAGTTTAGTTAATTAGTGCAGCAACACATTCTTCAAAAGCATAGTTTAGTTTGCCATTTTTGCCTCTTTCAGAACCGATTAGTTTTACTTATTTCAGAATTTTGTTGAATGTGATGTATGTTATGGTTGAGACCATGCGCATTGATGACGACAACGACTCAGAAGAATTAAAGAAGGCCAGGGATCTCTTTAGAACGGAGCTGAGTATGTGGGCTAGATCCATACAGCATACAATTTGTAATTCATCCTGTCCGTTCATCACAATTCATCTTCTTATTTTTACAGCACACCCAATAATTGGGGAGGAATGTTTGGCTGTCACTCTATTTGGGATGGTAACGAAATTTTGTAGCGGCTCTGCACCTCATTTTCCTATGAAAAAAGTTCTTCTACTACTCTGGAAAGTTGTTCTGGTAAGCTGATTTAATCGGAAAGCAATTCTTTCGGTGTTAAAAGTGTGAGATAAATGTCAAGTACATGGACATTGCTCTCGTTTTAGGTAATACTTGGAAGCCTGAAGGACTATCACAGTATGAAGAATGAAGCCAGAATCGTGTCAGAACTTCCTCCTCTGACGGAGGACACACACGAAGTATGTAAACATATGAGAGCTGCGTCCCCTCCAGCGTCAGCAGCCGATCTCATTGAACAGCAGATGCCAAACAGAAGAAATGCAAGAACTCGAAGGGTATGTGGCCATGAATCTTGTAAGCAACCTAAATTTTCAGTGAAGTGGTAAATTGTCCTTGTCTCTTAGTACAGATACACATACCTATATTTTGGTGTGTATTTTAGGGTATGTACGACATGTCAGATCCATTTGATAATGGCAATGGAGAAGATGAAATCTCAGCAGAATTAGAAATGATGAATGCCGGATCTGATGAAGATTTGCCGCCGACACCGCCTCGGCCAAGTACACCAGCACCATCAAAGGGTTTGCCTTGGACTCCAAAAGTCAGGTTAATATTAACATGCCATAAGATCCACCAATACACGAAGGCACATACTAGTTTAATGTATAAATACCAGTTACTGAACACAGATTGTCGCCATTAAATTTACAGACAAAAAGATCTTGAGAATTTTTTGGACCACACGAGAGCCAAGTTTGTGGGATTGCAAGTACAAAATGACAGTAGATCATTGGCAGGGCTGCCACCGTCGATACACGAGGGAGTGAAGGTTCTCAAACAGGTGTGTGTGCAATATTTGTAATTTTTCCTTTTTAAAAATGGCGGATTGTGTAATTTTTTGTGATCGATGTTGAAATAGTTTCGAAATTCATAATATAACATAACGATGTTTTCTGTTTGCAGCATTTATACGTTTCATTGTCTGAAATTCAAATTAAACGTGAAGAAGATCTTACCAGAAATCCTCTATCAAAGGTACAGTAATAAGTAATGCAGTTTCACTGTATTTTAATAGGTATTCTGATTTCTCATGTAGAAGGAAGTTAAGTTGAATTCAAAGTACGACAGTGAACGAGCGAAGGTATGGAGTTCAAGTTTGAGAAAATTTCTATCTATATTTGCAGAAAGAGTCCGACATTAAAGAAACACCAATGGAAATTTTATACAGAAGCATGTTGCCAAATCTTCCTCAATACATGGTAGGTTGTATTTTTCATGGCTTCTCGATGTCTTAGCAATAGCACCAAATTTGTAGCCAACACGATGCTCAAATGAGAGGAACGATTAACCAATAAAAAGTAAAATATTGTTTCCAGATTGCATTGCTAAAAATATTGCTGGCGGCTGCACCCACTTCCAAAGCCAAAACAGATTCCATTAACATCCTTGCCGATGTGTTGCCCGAAGAAATGCCGTAAGTAGTGTTTTGTTCATTGCCCGATGTATGCAGCTCCAGCCGTTTAAAATGAAACTTATTTCGAAATATACACTGGGTCCCGCTTACAACGAGTTTGGTTACTGCGAGCACCCGCCTATAACGAGTAGATTTCTTTGCATCGAAATCATTGACAACAATGTTAAAAGGCTCGATTACTGTGAGCACCCTCTTACAACGAGCAGTTTTCTTTACATCTATTTGCTCGTTATAAGCGGGACCCAGGGTAGCTGTCTTGTGCCTGATGCGTACCAAAATATAGGCAACAAACGTAGGTTGTTTGTTTGAGACCTTGTTTTCATTAGAAACATTCTTCTCAGGACAACGGTGCTGCAGTCAATGAAGCTGGGGATAGACGTGAACAGACACAAAGAAATAATAGTGAAGGCGATTTCTGGGCTTCTGTTGCTACTTCTAAAACACTTAAAGTTGAATCATATCTACCAGGTAAAAGCCATGTGATTAAAATCGGAGTAAAAACACGTTCTCCTTTTGTCATTTGTGCGTATAATTGCTGTTCGTATTTCCAATGGATTTTGTTGTGTTCAAGTATCATTTTGTAATTAATTTAGTTCGAGTACATGAGTCAACACCTGGTGTTTGCAAATTGTATACCACTGGTGCTGAAATTCTTCAATCAAAACATTAACTCATACGTCACTGCCAAGAATAGGTGAGACTGTGCGCACTTCTTATGCCTCATTCACACGTACCGACACAGACACCGACACCGATATTCGGACCGATAAAGTTTAGCATTGTGCCAATGGATCGGACTGAAATTCAGGCTAAATGGGTTCCAGACCCATTTAGCCCGTCAACCATTGACACAATGTTAAAACTTTTAACGGGCCGAATTAAAGTTAATTCGGTGTCGTTATGTGTGTACAAGGCTTTACTTCCTTAATTTTGTCTTTCTCTGTAAATTTGATTAACAAAGGATATTATTTGAGACAGATTTTTTTTTATTTTGTAGCATATCATTGATAGACTATCCATGCTGTGTCATCGGGGATCAACCGGAACTGACTGCAGAGAGTTTGGTAAGTAATACGATTTTCAAAGCATAATCTGACGTTGACACCCATGACGTCTAATAAGTGAAAGTTGAAAACAATTATGTTAAAGAATAATTGTTAATTGCTACAATTTAGCGGAAACTGTTGACGGTACACTTATTTTATTACTTTGTTATTCATTTCACGTTCCAATTTTGTTAATTCTTTGTTATTTATTGAAAAATAATTTTAGGAAAAGAACATTATGGTCAGTTTAATCTTATGATAATGATTGAAAAGACTTGAAATCCGTAGAGAAGATTAAGCATGATCAAGTGAAATAAAAAGTCCAGTTTCATCTTAAGGAGGGGAAGGGAATTACGGGTGACAGTTTGTTTTTGTGTTTATTGCTACTGAAAGTTGTAAATTTCTGGGAGATTAAATTGAAATAAGTGATTTTCTTCCCGGGCATATTGCTGGAGGTAATGCATGCAACATTTGCCATTTGTGCATAATTCGACACTAGGATCTAAATCATGCGACATTAACGACTCGGATTTTTGCCTGGCGTGTTTTGTGCACCCAAGTCCTTCATTTGAAATGCAACGATTCAACAGGAAAAATAATACGTTAAATATTTGCTTTCATCTACTAATTCTACGTTGTCACACACAGTTTATTTGTATGATAGCAATTAAGAGTGTCAAGCTAAATTTGGTGTGTTGATAGAAACAATCTAATTGTATATGCACGTAAGATTACCATAAAAAACCGCGGTTGATGTGCATCAATTTGTTACTAATTATTGGAGCAGTGACATTTTTCGTTCACGTTAGCAAAGGACAAAGAGCAACTTTTATTGTTTGTATTGCGCGAAAAAATTTTTTTATATGTAATTGGGATCCAGCTAGAAAGAACTGATTTTACATTCCACGTATCTACTTTTGACAGGAAGCGGGGGACAATCAGCAATACTGTTGGCGAAACTTATTTTCGTGTATTAACTTACTTAGAATACTTAACAAACTCACCAAGTGGAAACATTCAAGAACCATGGTAAGCCGCAGTTATTCACTAACTTATCGTTTTCTGTTGCATTTTCAATTAGCAAAAGCTTTGTGTCAACCAAAGTGCAATTGTTTACTTACATTGACTGATTATAATCAGTTACCATATCATTAATTTCGGAAACATTTTGTTGATTTTCATGCCATATCTACCGCCCACATCCGAAGGATGGGGAAGGTACAGTTTTCACAGGTGTGTGTCTGTCCACAGGGAAGGGGGCAGTACCCCAGATCATTGGTCTCTGATCCCAGGTCCTTTCCTGGGGAAGGGGAGAGGAGGGGGGTCCCGTGGTCTCTGGTCCCAGGTCATTTGCGGGGGAGGGGATATCCCAGTAAGGTCTTATGACAGGGGCACCCCCGCCTCCACTGGCCAGCACCAGGACATGAGTACCCCCTCCCGCACCCTAGCCAGGACCAGGACAGGGTACCCACTCCCAGGACAGGGTACCCATCCCACCCCACAGCCAGGACCAGGACAGGGATACCCCCTCTGTCAGCCAGGACCAGGATGGTATCCACCCCTACCCCCACCGACCCCCCCCCCAGGTCCTGGACAGGGTACCCCCTTCCCCCAGCCAGGACCAGGACAGGGAGGACTTTCTTGTAATAACTTGTGGAATCGCTTTGTGGAATCTGTGGATAAAGAGAACAAAAGAAAACGACAGACACCTTATTCTTTCAGATGTTGGTTGTGTTCAAATCAGCACCGATTTTGAAACGAGCTCTGAAGGTCAAACAAGCGATGATGCAGCTGTACGTTCTCAAACTTTTGAAAATGCAGGCAAGTTCATTTCACTTCTTATGCATTTATTGACAAGTCCTCTCGGAAGGCAGCTCATATTGAAATAAAATCTGTTATTGTGTACTTATTACAGACTAAATACTTGGGTCGACAGTGGAGAAAATCTAACATGAAAACGATGAGTGCCATTTATCAGAAGGTCCGTCATCGACTGAATGATGATTGGGCATATGGAAACGGTAATTGAATAGTTTATTAGCTGGACACTTTTATGATAACATTTTGCTGCCGATGTTATAGTTGGTTAGTACATCCAGTAGATGTTGCATTTTCTGAATCAGTTGTAAAAAAGGAAAACACGGCTGCAGTTACGATCATGATAATCGTAAAGACTTCAGGTTATGCACATTTCATTTTGAAAGATTTTACCTTTGATGAAGGTGGTTTTCGTTTCCAGACATGGATGCCAGGCCATGGGATTTCCAAGCAGAGGAATGTGCTCTTCGAGCCTGTGTTGACCGGTTTAATAACCGCCGCTATGGTTCTAATGGGGTTGACCCCGAGTTTCAGCCAGTGGACAATTGCTTGCAAAGTGTTCTCGGACAAAAAGTAGAACTTAGCGAAGAATTCAAAGAAAATTATGAGAGATGGTTGGAGATGGAAGTTTTCTCAAATCAGATTGACTGGGACCAAGTTCTAACGGGATGAGAATTTGCACGTTGTGTGTGGAATTAACGTTAATAAAATATTATTTATTTGATATCATTAATGAATCCGTCATAAAAGAAGCCTTGCGTTGTTTGTTTAGGGGTAAGTAATTTGGACTTGCGACAGAAATTTATGTTATGAAAACGAATAGAAAAGGTCACCACCAAAAATGAAAAAGGGCAGATAACAGCCAGTAAATGCTCCTGGCAAGTGGGTACACTAGTCACAATATATAAACTTGGTAAAATATGTTGTACAAACAGACTCATTACTCAATCGTAAAATAAAACATTTTTATTTCATTAAATTAACCGTTTGTTTTTAAAGTACCTGTGCCGTGTCATATTTATTCCTTCGTCTGTATCTTTTACACACAAGAAGTGCGAAGTCAATATTTGTATTTGGTAAATGGAGTAAAATCTTGTTAGAACCGTGATGGATGTAAACATAAACTTCGGCACAAATCAATTTGAGGTAAATTAGTGTTTTGGAAAAATGACATCGAATATCTTTTGGCATTAGTAATTGAGGCAAGGTAAAATTGGCATTTTACAGTAAAGTTAATCTAAATTTTAACAAACAATAGGATATAACCATAAGTATTGAAAACCATTTTGGCGACCTTGATTGGTGCAAAAATCACGACAGAAGAACCAAACCTCGACGGTGATTGTGTTGGCTGGTGCAGTCAGCAAAAAACTCATTTCTGTTGAACTTTTGTCCCCATTTTCAGCTCTGCAAGTTTTTCATACACTTCGTCAGGAGAGCAAAACACAATTCCATGGAATGATAATTATGCGAACGAAAATTTTGTCGGGTAACTTTTTGGTTCATCCCCATAAAATGGTTGGAAGTTTCTAAAATAAAAATAAATCGTGCAGTATCATTATATCAGAGATCACATTGTATTAGTTGTAATCAAAAAGAAAATAATCTTCTATTTTTTCTTTTTCCCTCTGCCTTTTTTCTTCTTCCCCTTTGGAGCCTCGGACCAACCGAATCCTCTAACATCCAAAGCGTCCGGAGCTCCATGTGCTATGTAATATAGATTTGTCATGGCTACTGGATCCAATATATCCACTGGCCTAGATTCTGAGGTTGCAGTTTTGGCTGAACTTTTTCTGGACTTTGCTGACTTTTTAGCTGATTTCTTTTTCCCCGACTTGCCCCTCTTGGAAGTAGGGCTGCCACTTCTACTTCTTGTGCGACTGCGGGCAGTACTTCTTCTGGACTTGGCACTTTTGCTTTTTGCGCTCTTTGTTGGCTAAAACAACAAATGTTACACAAGCTTACAAAATGTATGGAATATGCGAACACCTTTGCAATATGTACAATATGTAACCTAAAACATTTATGCATGAAGATTGAGATGCATCAAAATGTACTCACCATGTTAATGACCAGGAACAAATTGAAATGTACTAGTACTGGTCTTTAACCAGTCTTGTGTAAGTACGGAGATCCTGTAAAAATACTGATTAGTATCAACAGCATTTGAAATCTTTTAAATTGCATATATGAAACAAAATCACAGAAAACAATTAAACCAAGTATTTTCGTAAGTACCTTGTAAATTGCTGACTGACATTTGATGTCTGATCACTTACTCCATTATTGTGTCAATGTACATCACCATACCAACTGTCAAAACAAGTATTTCAGCGCCGTTTTTAAAATCATTTTGTAAACCAGTGAACATGTTTCACATTACCTTGAAGATTTCCTAGCTATTATTATGGATTCTATCGCTCTGGAAATGTTTCAGCAAACTTTTTCGAAATTGAACTGTAAAGTTGACGGAATTTCCAAGTTATTGGCGAAAAGAGGTTCTTGCGGGGTTCATACAAGAGTTGCGCGTTGAAGCAAGTATTTCCTCTAATTTACAAGTAACCTCAAAAGTTAGTGCGCACGCGTAGTAGGTCAAAAGACTAAACTTTTTTGAAAGCGGTGAAAGAAAAGGCCAAGTAATGCTGTTTTACAGGTAAATTTGTGCTCAATCTTGGTGATCAAGTGATGTTTCAATGAGAAAATAACCTGTATTGAAGGTACAAAATATATGTTTGTTTTGCAAGTGAAAGATAAGTCGATTTAGACATCCGGTAAACTTTGGAAAATCCTCCATTTGCCACAGAGATTTCATCCTTTTTTTACAGTCTAAATTAGATCATTTACTCGTCAATTCAATTTTATTTTGCAGTGAGACCGTAAGAAATTTGGAAAGTTTTAGTCTGGCTAACAGAAAGTAAAGCATATGTTATACCGGGCTGTCACGGGAGAAATGGCTGTAAAGAACAAGATGTGGCAGGGGTCGTCTTACCAAGTACTGTCTGTACTGGTTGTCTTACAGTTGGCTAAAGGTTTCATTGTTGAAGTTAGTTTGCCAAAGAAAGGTAATTATCAGATACGTGGCATGCAAGTAACTTGTGCACGAAGATCTATATTACATGATATAATTTCCTTATAATAATAGAGTACATCTGCATAATTTACTTTTAAACATAAGACCAACTTCTAGACCCGACGAATTTTGCAATGCTCAGCAATTTTGCATGGGTCTTCTTTTTTCATAATCGACGTTCATAATTCCATGTAGGATTGGAATTTGCAAACCTAATTGTGGATGAAGAAACCGACGACGTGTATGTTCAATCTGTTAATAGTTTACTTAATTATTCACCGGATTTAAAACTACAAAAGACATTAGTTATGGGTAGGTCTCCATTCATTGTTATTATAATAAATCCATTTTAGACAATGGTCATCGTGATCAGTTTTCGTAAATTACGTTTGACAGCTTTATTTTTCACATATATTTGATTTAGGACCACAATGGAGCAGTGAAAGATGTCCAAAGGATGGTCGTAATTGTACATGCCCATCAACGGATAAAAAGATATGCGACAAGTATTATAGTTATACCATGCAAGACAGTTGGCCGGCAGGTTTTGCATTAGACAATAGGAATGCCATACTTGCAGTATGCCATAGCTTAAATCATGGTGAATGTCGGCTTGTTGATCTTGACAACTTTGAATTTCTGGAGCAAAAAGCAGACTTTATTGCTATCAACACAGCAGGCATTAAAAGAGAATCTCAGCCGAAGATAATGATCGGAGAAGGTCTGGAAGGAATGGTAGTTTATTACGCGAACAGCATCATAAGTGAAATACTAGAAAGACAATATGGTGAAAATACTCCAGAACCCATCAGACAAACTTACCTCGCAACAACCAGGCAACTTCCATCACTTCAACCATTGACTTTTAAAGAGCCAATTGAAACCACTAGTAATTTATTTAATTTGAAAATGTACAAGGGTTTGGGCCAAGCTGTATCCTTAGTACCTTTGCACATATTCAGCCACAACGGATGCACATATTTTTTGAGCAGTGATATGCACTTAGTGCGTGTCTGCCAAGCATTTCCAACCAAACACAGCGTGGTGATGGCATTTCTCAACGTAGGGTAAATGTTTTAAAATGTTCATAAGCTCAAGCAATAATTATTAATATAAATCCCATCCACACGTACATGAATTGATACTTAAAACGCAATAGAAGAAATGTATGCAGGTAAACTTTTAACATTTTTTTATTGCTAGCTCTGATCAAGATGCAAAATTGACAGGAACTGTTTCAGCTCACATAGGTGAAGTCGCATCGGATATCTTGGAAACTGTTGAATGTAAGTTTCAAGTAGTAGTTTTACTTTTGTCTAATTTCTTTCTAGCCGTTACCTCAAAAATACAAACACACGTTCAAGGTAAACTTTGGGACTTTGACCTATTTCAGTCACATCTAATGCATTGCTTGTTCATATAACCTCGAAGGCTGAATCTTACGCGGCCACGCTTGTGTTCACCTTAGACAGTATTGAAGAACATTTTGACAAAGGTATTTTAATGTTGGTATTTGGGAATTTGAAAGAAGTAAAACTTTTTATTAATTACCAAATCAGACCTTCAAATGAAAGTTTTCCTGACGACTGTCATGTCACTAAGTTGCAAACCTCTTACAAGTTTTGCGTATATTTTCAGGAAGCATAGAATGCTTACAGGGAAATAAAGATGTTAATCAGTACTCTTTGCACGATATGGAAGAAGGAATACAAGAAATGTCATGCTTTGATTGGGTATGTGAATAATCTTTGTTGAAAGTGTTATTTATTCAACTCATACTGTCAGCCTTAATTAATGATAAAGTGAAGATATCTTTATGGCCACCAGGAATTATTATTGTGTTCTTAATTTGTCTAATTTCCCATTCTTCAGTAGTAGTCATTAAAGATCATCATTAGCTTTGCGTCTTTCTCTATACTTTGAATAATTTATTTCAGATTGAAAGTAATGGTGGTAGTAAATTGAAACCAGAGTTCGTGAGTCCTTGTCAGAAACCATGGAACATTCCATTGATGTCAATCAACAGTTTAGAACCGGATACATATGCAGAATATTCAAGCACGTGGACAGTACTGATGACAACAGTAATTGCTATGAACACAGTTGTTTACGCCAGCCGATTCGAAAATAATGAGCATGCCTTTATTATGGTAGGTTAATATTCATTTAACTGTAAAACAATCCAGTTGTGAGATGAATGATAAAGTAAAGGGACAAAAGCAGGAAAATAAAGGCGTCTCAAATCACGCTTAAGACAATTAAACAGCTTTGTTTGTAAATTTAAAGTGGATTTTTACAAAGGTTCTCTTGATTACTGATTTGTATTTGCAGGCTGGGCTAGTGGATCAATACGTTTACGACGAGAAGGTAATGAATGAAGAAGTTAAACTAATAAAACTGAAGAAGGATACTTTATATCTTTTAACTGATAATGAGGTATGTATCATACTTGACTGAACCTACAATTACGTGGAGAGTTGGTAAAGTTTCTAAATACTACTTAGATATTTTTCTGTGCCTTAGATTGTTAAAATGAAGAATGATCCAGGCAAACAGCAGATTGGCTGCTACCGATTTTTATCCTGTGAAGAGTGGAAGAGTTCCGGTACGACCTTGAGTTGTGGTTTTTGTCTGGAATTGGGAAGGTAAGATGAGTAGGTTGCTTTCTTATTGTAGAACTAGATCGTAAGTTAGAAAGTAAAGGAGGTATAGTTTGAAACTACATTTAAGTCCATATTGTAAATATTATGGTAAAAGACTTAAACCTTGTTTTGAATTATACATTTTGGACTGCATTGTGAATGTTTTAGAGTTTCTAACAGCGAAAATTGCGACAGAGAATCTTCGCTGCCATCTATTTGGCTCGATATTTGTCCATCAGTGAAAGTCGAATCTCCGAAATACATCAAATTGGAAGATTACGAAGACTTAAAGGTAACTTGCAAACAATATCATGACTAGCACATCGATTACTGATATTTTGAACGCGATATTTGGTGAAAAAGGGTCAAACCAGAAAACATTCAGAAGCCTTACATAGGTATTTTAACTTATGATTTCTTCAGGTCGAGGCAACATTGATGCACATTGAGGAAGTACGAAATATCATCGGGTCTGAGACTGACGTGAGCTGCAGTCTGAACGACGGGATGGGTATTTATACGGCAGCAGGTGCTGAGTTAAATGGAGATATTGTGACATGTAGCGATTTCACAAGTGCAGCTCCGAATCTTCCAACTACAGGTAAAACAATCTTTGGATTTCAACTTGTGTAAACATCAAAATATTTTGTCAGTTGGAATACAGTTCAGAAGTTTTGAAATGCTAGTAAATTGAAAAAATATTTCAGGGTACAAAGAGATGAACATTTCAGTGTCTCTAAACGATCGTCCATATGGACATGACGTTATCGTTCTTTACAGCTGCAACAGATTTTCAAAGTAAGGTTGTTTAGAAATAGACATGGAAGAAAAAAACAACATTAAAAATTAACGTAGAAGTAGAGTTTGTCAGTATATAATGTCAAATGGTACGAACAATTGCAGCGTATTCCATTGATTTACACATTTTTTTTTTTGCAGTTGCTCATCCTGCGTGCGACCTGGAGTGCCATGTAGCTGGTGCATAAGAACGCACCAGTGCATCAGCACAGAAACAGGGGCAGATGTGGAAGACAACTGTGAAGGGAGGGCTATTGTTTCGGAAACGGTTAGTAACGAAAAAGGAGACACATCTTTCCCCCGTTCAATATTCGACTGTATAACCAGGAAATACCACCTATCCTGGAGTCAGATCTCGGGAATGTAAATGTGCGTTCCGTCTGTACTGTGTATCCGGCTGAAGTAGAAAAAAGCTTTCTACGAGTCGAAAGTCTGCGGAAATAACACCTGTATGAAATGCGAAACACGACTAGTGTTAATATAATTAAAGTATGTACTTTGTTCGGTTGAATGTTGGTCTGTGTGTCTGTCTCAGGTAGAGGATCCTGGGAGAGCGATGAGGGGCGATGTAGGTTGGCGTATGTGTCCCATTGCAGAGTACATGACATCTTCCAGTAAAACGCCAAGTGTAGCTGTTGGGGAAACAACGTCGATAAATGTCAAACTGCGTAGTATTGGAAAGGTACTTTCTGATTTTGAAACAGCGAACACAATTTTAACAAGTTAAAACATTTTGAGTTCAAATGCAAATAAGAAATTTTTTCTTCTGTTTTCTTCAGGGCTTTGACAGAAATAAATTGACATGTCAGTTTAATGGAACGAATGCCAGGATACTTGGTACACCCGCACTCACACCAGAGGGCGATTACATGATGACTTGCAAATCTGTGCCTGTGAGTTACAAAACAGTTGTTCATCAATGAGTTAAACTGTTTATATTTTGTATGATTTTTTTTCAAAGATCACATTCTGTATATCGAGTGACTCAATACTTCACAGATGAGCTACTCAGAAGACATGCCTTTTAAGTTTGCAAAAGTGGATGTTGTAGATGAATTTGGTCATGCACTAGACAATCCTACAAATATGCAAAGTGAGTGTACATAATTTCACGTGATATTTTCAGAATTGTCCTTACAAACACCATTGAAAAATTGTCTAAATAGAATAGTAGCCCAAGCAGTATTGTTTTACAATGTGCAGTGTCTAATTTTCAGTTGAAGTGTACAAATGCAGCAGCATGGTAACTACTTGTGGAGGATGTATCACGTTAGATCAGAAGTACAAGTGTGGTTGGTGTGCAAAGAACCAGATGTGCACAGAATTAAATGAGTGCAGTGAGACGGATGACACTTGGTTGGATGGAAGAGCTACTTGTCCCGATCCTGTTATAAGTAGAGTAAGTTCATAAATAAAACAAATGGAAATTGTTACTATACATACCCCTGGTACCTTGTCACCTTAAGATATAGGCGTCATTGCGGAAATATTAAAAATATACCATTGAAGGTAATTATGAAGCGGTTTGAAAAAGAGAAAGGTTTTTTGGTATTTTTAGTTCACGCCAACAGTGGCGCCGGCTGGAGGTGGAACTTTGTTAACTGTTCATGGAAGTAACTTGGGCACGAAACTAAAATATCTTGAGGACAAGATTACGGTTGCAGGAGCACCATGTATTGTCCAGGACGAGGGATTTGAGGCGTCAACTAGGTTAGCCTGAACAATTTGAATATTATTTTCAATACTTTTCTTTGTAATTATCATCTTCAGAATCTTCATATTGCTGTTACTGTTTTGGAGTAGCTTCTTTGTTCTTCTCATGCTTCTCGTTGTAACCTATTTTTAGTAAATCTAACTTGATGTTACAAATGTAGATCGTACATCCCAGTTTTATTGTACATTTGAATCCTTTGTTTTACGGTCGCCTCTCAACATTTAGAACACTAATTGACCGTAGAAGAAAGGTTGCATTGTTTGTATATTTTCGAGATTTGTTATGCACTTTAGCGTTTGCATTTTTTCACCTTATGGTTTATATTTCACTGTTATTATTAGTTTTGTATGCAAATTGGGTTCGGCGCAAATGGGCCAAGGTCAAGTAGAGGTCACGGTAAATGACCTCTACACTGCAAAGTCGGAATACCAGTTTACTTATGTGGTAAGTTCCTTGTCCGCGACAGAGAGATGTAATACCTGAGAACTAAAATATAATGTAAAAATTCTGTAAATTCATCCTGCTGTGTCAGTTTTATGTCGAACCTTATTGTTTTTTCATTCACTCTCAGCAACCAGAAATTACAGACATCAGTCCGAAATTAGGTCCAGTGGCAGGAGGAACGAATGTAACAGTTTATGGTGACAATCTTCATCTGGGTGATAACATTATGGTGCGCTTGAACGGAACTGTTGGACCAGCTACTGTGATCAAGTAAAGTATTTCTGTGTTGCAATGAGAAAAGTGGTGGATTTCCATTTTATTCCAGGTTTGGAGTGCTTGTTTAGTCTCACTTAAACAACATCTTTGTTAGCTTTCTGTTTGTTTCCTTGTAGAAAAAATTCTAGCCACTTAGTGATTTCAACACCGAAGGCAGCAAAAGCTCCCAAATTCCGAGCTTTTATCGAAGTTATATTTGACGGTACAACGACGATCAGATCACCAAAGCCGTTTGAATATGTTGCCGATCCGAAAATCATATCGGTGACACCGCATTCAACTATACTAAGGTTTGTATCTGTGCAGAAGACAGAAGTTCATTTTGCTCTTTATTCTGAACTTCTGCGGCTGTAAAATCTTCAAGTAAAGTACGTGTGTATTTGATATTGTCTTCATATAATATTATTAAAGTGGTGGAACAAACATCGACGTTAAAGGAAGCGGTTTAAACTCCGTCTTCAATCCACGTTTGGTCATCCATGTTGGAAATCCCACGCAAGCCACTAAGGTACGGACATTGATTTTATTGGATGTTATTGCGTGATTTTGTAACGAATTTTAAGATTTTTTTTTTACAAAGTAGCTCTTATTGGTAATAATTATTTGAACTATAATCTTCTTGTCCGCAGGAATGCATACTCAACAGTTCTCAGGCGATGGCCTGCAACACGCCGGATATCGGCTCCACTCTCGGTGTTGGTAATTTACCTGGGGCAGTGTATTTTGATTATGGTTTTATCATGGATGGTGTAGACAGGTTGGTGGCCTCGATGTTGGGCGTTTAGTTTTGACAGTTTGTACACACATTAACTTATCGTAGTATTGGCTTATTCATACTGCACCGGACCGGGTCAGGTACAGGGAGCAATTTGTACTAATATGTAGTACAGAATATGTACAAACATGGAAAGGAACCAGGATCCATATTTTCCTGTTGTGTTGGTCCAGTTCCCTGTACCTGTTCCAGTCCCATTCTCGTGCAGTTTGAATAAGCCACATTTCGGCCGGTTTTCCTTTTGTTGGCGCCAGAAATTTGTCTGATCAATTAGGACCGGAAGCATTAAGAGGAAAACTGTTTGTGTTATAAACTACATGTAACACATTCCAGTTTGTTGGATGTGACAGATCGACCGGGATTCCACCGATTTGAATACCATCCAGACCCTACCATTGAGTACAATCATGAAATCGTGGAATACCAGGAAGGAAAGGAGCTGAGTATAAAGGTAAGATCAATTTATGGCATGTCATTCAGTTTTGGAAAACATGCGTGAAGTATTTTAAGAGTTTTTACGCAAATTGTATTTCTTTACAGGGTAGGCATCTGGACGTGTTTAATGTCGTGCCTGGTGTTGCGGTAACTGTGGGGAACAACCCATGTGTAGTTACTAACATTTCTGCTACAACTATCCTGTGTAAACCACCCGATTCACCGGAAATTCTCTCGCCAGATGGCCACGCTGTCGTGATCGTACGTCGTTTTGTGTTTCACTAAACAATTTGGGGAAATACGCCGAATATCGATCTGATAAGGAATCTTTTCAGAATTTGCACATCGATTTTTTTTTTCAATTTGGCACAAATAAGTATTATGACAAAAAGATGATTCTTGGAGACTTTGTAGGTTCAGCTGGGAAATTACATGGAAAAGGCTGGAGCCGTTATTTATCCAGGCTCCACCGACGTCACTCTTGTCGTTGCAATCACATTGGGTGTCGCATTGCCCATATTACTAGCAGTTGTAATTGTTGTGGTTTGCCTAAGAAGGGAACACAACAAGAGGAAGGATAACAAACCACATAGGCCTCCATCGGCTATTGAATTGGAAGGTAGGCCTAATGGCAAATTTATTTATATGAATGAGTCAACAAGTACGAATATGTAAGTGCTGAAATTTCATTTTCAATTTAAATAATTAGTAATTAACCTTTAAAACATATTTAGAAACGGATGCATTCATCAGGCATGATATGAATAGTATGTCCAATAGGTCAGTGGCGTCCAACATCAGCAGATATGTGTAAGTAATCCCTGTCCAGCATATTTCTATGTTTTAAAAAAAAAGAGGTGTGCTGAGTGGTGGTCATTAAAGTGAAGAAAAAATTACGCATACACGTACCAGTTTAGCTGCTCCGAAGAGACGTATGTCAAACTTAAACATTTAAAAACTATATGAAAACTTATTATTACCGACCATATAGGTATTACGAGGGAAGGTAATGTTTTACAAGCATCTGTCATTATAGTGGGGGAGGGGTCAGTCCACCTTAAGCAATGAGCCTCTCCCTTCCCGTAGGTCGGTGACCCACTACTCCCCTCCCCCACACCCAGAAGGACTGGTGGAAGGACCAGGTAGAGAGGAGTACATACGTAGTAGAAGGGAAGGTAATTTTTTCATAGGCATCTGTCGTTCTGTTCAGGGAGGAGGAAGGATCAGTCCACCTGAAACCATAAGACACCCCCTCCCAGGAAGGTGACCCTCCCCTCTCCCCCCACCCTCCAAGGTAGGTGGCCCATACCTCCCCTCCCCATCCTTCCCCTCTCCTCCCCCTACCCTGGAAGGACCAGGCAGGAAGGACCTTTTCACTTCTTCCCCCACCCCCTCCAGCTAGGATTGGTCTGGCACTGGCAAGACTGGAATGAGAACGGGGGGGGGGGGTGGTCGGCATTGCATCGTAATATTAATGGGAGGCTGTCTTGTTTAGGAGAGGCAACAAAAGGAAAAAAGAAAAGCCACTCAATGGTGCTGCTGCTGGAGCCCAGGAAGAAAGCGTGTACGAGGAATTAGATGAATTGCAAATTATGAATGGTATTTCTTTCTCATTAGAGCTGGACTAAAATACGATACTTTACAATGTAAGATTGATGTTTTTGAGAAGGGATCTATTTCATTCATTTGGCCGTTGTTTTTGAACATCATACGCTTTGTTTCTAGATGAGCATGTCACTGATCACCTGTTGTCAAAAATACACGATGAGAAGCTGAGAGACGATGTGAAATCTGTTTTTATTCCGAGAGAAAGACTGGTAATTGGGGATGCCGTAGGAAAAGGTAAATACATCTTGTAGCAAAGCAATCTGCAATTGTGTACAGCGAATTTTGCATCTGCTGAATATACCAAAACCAACGGGATTATATGATAACAGCAGAAAGTATGACACAGTTAGGAGTTATCTGAGTCGGATGTTTAATTTGTAGGAAACTTTGGTCGAGTTTATTTGGCAGTTCTTGTTAGGAACAGAGAACCAGAGAGACGAGTTGCTGTAAAGACGTTACAGGGTCAGTACAAACTTCCGCCAAGTTACGTTGCACAATTTGTTAAAACGAGCAATACGCTATTGGTGTCTAATTATTTCACCGATCATTTTGTACAATCTCTTTCATTTAATGCATCCTTTCATAACAGGAGAATCATTAGATGATGAAACATTTGAGGCGTTTTTACAAGAAGGCATGAGGATGAAGAACTTTGATCACCCTCACGTTCTACAGCTGTACGGTATAGCTATGTCGACGGAACAGTATCCGATGGTTGTTCTTCCCTACATGGCGAACGGAGATCTAAGAAGCTACGTGAAGGAGAAAAGTCGCGTAAGAAAATTAAATGAATGACCAAAATATTAATTTTAACAAGAAAATCCTCCTGGGGTATTCCAGCTGGGGGGTACCCCATCCCCCCATACAAGTCAGCCGGGGTACACCCCCCCCCCGTACAAGTCGGCTGGGGTACCCCCCCCCTTCCCCCATCCTGGCCTGGACCTGGCCGGGGTACCCCCCTGTGGACTGACAAACAAACTGAAACTATTACCTTCCCCCATCCTTCGGATGCGGGCGGTATTAAAGGCGAAATCCGCTCACATTATTAGTCAGAAGTTTCAATGTAATTGTATTCAGAAAATATCCGCTTTCTTTGTTAAAGACGTTTACGGCAAGGGAGTTGGTGCAGCTTGGTCAACAGGTTGCACAAGGAATGGCCTACTTAGCATCACTTAACTGTGTTCACAGAGATTTAGCTGCCAGAAATTGTATGTAAGTATTGTTTTCAGATAATGGTGTTCTTTTGGGATAAAGGTCTATCGTTATGGATGCAGCAGTATATCATAATTTTTTGTTGTACTGTAGGATTGATGACGAATACGTTGTTAAAGTAGCGGATTTTGGCCTCAGTAAACATATGACGGAATGTACGTACGTCAGCAGTGAAGAAGGCAAGAGGAGGAAGATGCCGATCAAGTGGATGGCCCTAGAAAGCTTGGAAGAAATGTTCTTCACGGTTAAAACTGATGTGGTACGTTTATTTCTTATGCTCTTAAACTAAATTGTGTTACTTTTAGCACGCAGCAAAGTTTCGCAAGTGACCCGGATTGAATTCCCGTGTCCGGCGTAGTGCCAACCTCAATCTACCGAAGATATAAAAGCTAATAAAATAGTATCGCGGCGGGATGAGGGCATTTGATTTTCTGGCTTGTAAGTAATGTTGTTTTAAACAAACTTTAGCTTCAATTATCATTAGCGAAATTTATATTTGAAGGCATTACTTACAAAGTGACATTTCTGTGTAATAAAGTGGTTCTTAGTAACCAGTATATCCCATTTTATAAGTTACTACACAAAATAATAAAAAGGGGATAATTACTTCCAAATGAACGAAGTTAATCAGTGATTTTTTGTATGTTTCAGTGGTCCTATGGTATTTTACTTTGGGAGTTGATGACTCGTGGTCTGACTCCCTATCCGGACGTGGACGCTTTGGATGTTAGAGATTATCTGGTTCGTGGGAAAAGGTTGCGCCAGCCGAGATTTTGTCCAGACAACGTGTACGTAGCAAATCCACATTACGAGAGAAATATATGCCTCAAAATAAACTTTGCTGTAATCATTTGTCAACTATTTATATTTTGCCTATTTATTTGTAGATACCAAGTTATGTACAGATGCTGGCTAAAGAATCCAGACGAACGCCCGACATTTGCGGATCTAGTCAACAAGCTGGAGCTGATAATCAATCCGCCACCGCGTCTCAGTGAAGAGGAGGAAGAGGAACCGATCTACATGAACGTCACAAGTTCTGACTCAGCGGAATACCTCAATCCTGTCACTTCTCATACATCAGTCCCGGCGGCTCACGAATCCGTTGCATAAATGTGAATAAGCTTCCAAATTTCAGTGTTGTGTGTATTGTGTGAGCATCGAGGGCATTATAAATTAAAAGATTAGGTTTTCATTACCAGAATGGATGCAATACAAACTTAACGTTGATTTTAATAGTTGTTTCCGACACCAAATGACAACTAGAAGTTTTTTATTTTTACATTCGCTGGTTCATTTGGAACTATGTTTTAGAAATTAGTATTCCGTGTTGCTCTGTGACTAGAGAGCCATAGTTTTGCTGCAGGTGCTTCAAAATCAAACTTCTGCCATATTTACAAAGGCTTTTTGTGTCGCTGAACTTGCCCATATTATTCGAGATGATGAAATACTATTTTTTATGTGCAAGAATAGCACTAAATTTACTTTTGTTCCATCTTCTACGACTCACACATGTCCGAAGATTTTGCCTTTTTTAAGGAGGACATATTTAAATGTTTTAATCATCCATTTGTTGCATTTATATGTTCATACAAATTACTCCTTGTCAACATTTCATCATTTGATGGTGGAACTTCTATTACTTTTTCTAATGTATTTGATATATGAATGTACAATGACTTTTACTGCAAGCATTTTGTATTTTTTAATGTTTTAAGACATTTTTTGATATGTGATGCTGAAGATAGGCTGTTGATAGTCATATTAAAAGGTCAGTTATTGCATTTTTGTTGCTTTAAAAGTAGCATTTGTCTCGTTATGTTGAGATTCCCTGTCAGTGGAATGGCTTTGTACGGATCACTTAAATATCAGGTGAGAGTGCATGATTGAATTAAGTTGATTGAAGATAGCGAAATTGTTGACGCAGTGACTTAGGCGAGCAGAATCCGGAGGTTTAATTAAGAATCGTGTCACTAGTGTAGATGGTGTTGATCTTTAATTCATGGAAAGTTCTTTCGTAGAGAGTAAGCACTGTATTTCCATGCTTTGTATTAAATGCAAAAATGATGTATACATTGTGTAATCCTTTAAATTATTGCTTATTGAATTGAACAGTAGTATATTAAACAATTTGCAAAAATGACCTACAATGATATTATCAATTGATGTGGCTACTAGAATTCTATGTTTTAATAACATGAGTAACATTATTCTTCATAACATTTTGCCAGTATTTATTACAATTCTCATATTAACAAAATAAAACGTGTACGGTTTTTGAAGCGTGATAACTTTTAAACATAGTTCATAATTTTTTTTCCGCCAGTCAAGCCACTGGCTATGCTAAAGCATGCATGGTGCATTTATCATTATGTGAGACATAACAAATAAAATTAGAATTGATACGATAGCAATACAACTTTGTCTGAAATCTTTCTTTGTAGTCAGTTCATAAAACAAATATTTTAGGTTTTCAGTAAAATACAATAGGAAGTCCTGGTTCTTCCGATGCGTTGTAACACTGTGAAAATGAAAAGATGATGACCGGCGTGAGTATCTTGTTGCCTTCCAGTCAGCATGGAGAGAGATCTTGAAAGTCTAGGCGTTTATGCGTGCCAAGTCATGCTGATATTTAATAGAACTACCTGGTACCGTAGTTTGAATAGAATACGCCACTCCTTATTGGCAACAAATCATAAACTAGAACATAGAAGATAAACATACATCTTATTTTATGAATAAATTTGTCTCCTTGAAAGAGACCGTCATCAAAGGAAATTAAAAACTGAATCCTACTGAGATTTTGCTATGATGTAAAGTACGTAAATTCAGCAAACTTGCTTCATACTTTTGTATTATGTAATAATGACAGCTTGCCGTACACACTGGATTGTCCTTGTTTATAATTGTGTAAAAAAGAGCTATTTGTTACACCCTAGAAATTTTCAGTATACTGATTTCGTAAAAGTGAAAGAGGGTGGTTTCATGCTATGCGATCTGTTACAACGTTTTTTTTTCAATAAAAAAGTATATAAGAACATTGATTGTTCAAAAACAGAAATATTCATACGTCAAACTTTAAAAAATGTATTTGAAAATAACAAACATTTGTATGTATGATTTATTGCACCACTGACACTGAAATATGTTTTTAGTACATACTGCTATTTCTTATTCTTAAGCAAAAACGATGCAATGTTTGTGATAATTACACCAAGGTAATAATGATACGCAGAGACGTTAGTTCTTTGGTCACAAAAATGCAGAATTGATAAGTACTTGATTGTAAATACAATCTGTATCTTCCTTATTTTTTCCAGATCCATTCACAGATTATTTATCGATGAAAGTTGTTTTGCATTATCCACGTTAAAAGTTTTCTGATATTTGAATGATTCGAAATGCTGTTCTTTTTTTAAAAAAAATGTTAAGAAATTTTGTAATTCAAGCAGGACTTATGCTGGTGAATATTTGCACACCAAATTAGATTGCGAGACATACCGACCAAGGCTCCCTGTACGTGGTCAGTAATAATATTTGAGTTGCTTTTGGTAATTTTGAGATTGTCACATGTTAAGCGCAGCTTTCGTG
Organism: Haplosyllis leylae; assembly: GCA_038406175.1. Taxonomy (NCBI): domain Eukaryota; kingdom Metazoa; phylum Annelida; class Polychaeta; order Phyllodocida; family Syllidae; genus Haplosyllis; species Haplosyllis leylae. Next base: position 23,459 of record JBCAUG010726866.1, read on the forward strand.
CACCACGTACAGATTTAATCTGATTAGTAATTTGGTGAATCTTATTTACACATTGAAAGTACGAAAAGTGAGTGAGTATGTATAATATTACTATCCTGGTTTAGTCTACACCATAGTGTTATTAGTTCAATGTACAAATTAGATGAGAATTACTGGCAATGTATCAGACATTGTAATCTTATAGAAAAGTATTTCAAACATTCACTTATTCATCTTTATGTACATTTATATATTTTTTCATTAAGTCCTATTGGAGATTAGAACACCTGTTATTATTGGCATTAATTGTAGGGTAGCTATGGGGATGGTTGTACAACAATTTGAGCAAAACCAACAGGACACCGATCTCTTTCACTCCAGCATTAGTTGGCACTTTAGGGAGTTCTCTCGTTTGCGTCAGCGTGCGGCTTTTGCTCCAAAATCACACCGGATATCAGAGAAAGGACCAAACTCATTTACATGAATAAATTGTTGAAGGGAATAACAAAAAAGTTTTGCATAATTATCAAAATGAAACACACAAATTTCATGAGTAACATTGAATTCAAAACGCAATTTTGAATCATTGTGAAATAAAAATACCAAAAATTTGGGAAAGTATGTTAGGTTTCAAATAAGAAAATCTCCGAGACATTTAGTCCTGTAAATTGGAAAGTCATTTTCCGTCGGGCGCACACTTGAACTCTATTGAACAATATGATTCCGTATACTGCTTTCTTCAACCTGCCGTACTTGACATCATGTCATCTTCTGTGGTAGTCGGATCTACTGCATCTGAGCTGGTGCTATTGTCCATATCCATTGAAGAGCTGCTATCATCTTCATCCATTGACATAGAAGAACTGTTGTCACCTCCATCCATTGAAGAGCTGTTGCCACCTTCATCCATCGACATTGAAGAACTGTTATCATCTTCATCCATTGAAGAGCTGTTGCCGCCTTCATCCATTGACATTGAAGAACTGTTGTCATCTTCATCCATTGAAGAGCTGTTGCCATCTTCATCCATCGACATAGAAGAACTGTTGTCACCTTCATCCATTGAAGAGCTGTTGCCATCTTCATCCATCGACATAGAAGAACTGTTGTCACCTTTATCCATTGAAGAGCTGTTACCGTCTTCATCCATTGAAGAAGAGCTGTTGCTGTCTTCATCGGCAGTACTACTTGGATCTACGCTGTCATTCACTGTGGCTGTATTGTTATCATCGCCAGCGTCTGAAGAACTAGCCATGCTCATATCTACGGTGTTGTTACCAGTGTCACCCGGAGAACTTGTTGCCATTCCCATATCCATAGTCATGTTCACATCCATGGTGTTACTTGCTGCCATACTCATATCCATGGTGCTGCTTCCGCCAGCGTTGTTGTCAGAAACAGTCGGACTCGGACTGATAGATTCACTCATTGACATATCTGTGGAACAGAAACTTGGTTCATTCATTTTATCAATATAAATAGAGCATTTCTTGTTCCAGATTACCTTGAGTCAGATGACTATAAGTTATCGTTGGTGAAATCGATGTAAATTTATAGGAATTAAGGAGAATGATACACGGCGAAGCTTGATATTTTTGTTAGAAATCTGTTGAATTTTAATGTAACATGTTGAATCACTTAGTTATATATTCGGTAGACCCTACTTTGAACATTAAATTCTCAAATGGAAAAGATTGCCATTTACCTGGAGGTGGAGGTATTACTGAAAAAGAAAATATTCAATCAGTTATGGAACAAATACTTCAAGAAAATGAACTTAAATCTTGCACAAAATTAAGCGTTTATGTAATTAATGAAATTGATATCAAAAGAATCCTACCACAAGCGCTTGCTGCAGTGGCGCCACCGGTTCCATTTGTGGTTTTGCCATCAGCGCAAAACGTGCAGCTGCCTGCTCCCATTTGATCCTTGTAAGTGTCGACAGGACAATTAGCACACGGAGAACCTGTCTTACCCGGTGGACATACTGTAGAAAAAAACAGAAAGAAATTTTCATTTTGAATATTTCGGTCATATCGGTTTGTGGTGTCAGTGAAAAAGCATAAGATGAGGCAAAAGTTGTGTGCAACCTTTTTGGACATTGGCCATAATCATATCAATTGTAGCGTCATTGAATAGAGAATTTGCCGCCTCATTGTCCACAACTTTAGTTTGAATTGCCATCTGAAACTCCGTAGCCGTATCATTTGCACTGTTGTCAGTATTTTCTGACACTGGAATTCTCTTTTCCAACTCAAAATCGATGATTATGCTTCCATTTCTATAATTGAAATATGTGTTGACAACATGCATACATCCATTGGATACACAATAGCTTTAAATTATGAAACTTTGTACAGTATTCACAGTGTTTGGCAATTCCCACCGTGCTAACTTACCTAAATCTCAGAACATTGCAAGAAGCAGCTCCAGTTGCAGGAAGCAACTGCAATTTTAAAAAAAGTTCATTACTGTATAAAATATTGAAAAAAAAACCAACTCAAACCATTTGTAGCATGCACATGTATCTCTCCTTGACATTGATTCAAAACTGTTTGGTGCACCATGTTTTTTTTCTTTGCATTCATTATTTATTTTGTCATCAATTTATATGTTTGGTTTTGTTTAGCAAAAGAAAAGAAAACTTACAATATCACAGACTTCTTTTTCCTTGGCCTTGAATTCTGTACTGGTAGGATCACGTAACTCGCTTACAAAATCTCCTTTAATTGTTACTGTTGCTTGCACAATTACTGGAAGGTTAAAGTACTAACATGTAAGTGAAAATTCCATGTGAAATACAAGGGGATATTCACACCTAGCAAGAGCAAAGGAAAAAGTAAATGCAGTTTTTAACATTGCTCACTTCATTTAGCATGAACCTTATATTGATTTGTACCTGCCAGATCTGTTAGGAAATTTGCAAACTTCTGACACTGAACTACATTTGATATTGCAATTGAGTTTTCCCCAAATGGAACGTGAATTCAGGGAATTTGGAGAATCTGACAATCCAATGAAGCGTGAATTTAAATATCATCTCTGTTACATGTGCCTTCTTGGTGCTGAACAGCATGCTGGTTTCTTACACGCGAGATAGCAAAATAAAATCAGATTCTCTAGATTTTGTAGATTATTTAGAATTAATTTAAGGAAAACTCGATAATTTTTTCAGCTCCCCTTAAAATCGCTTGTCAAATTTTTATTAGAAAACTGTGTACTAACCACTGACTGTAGCCTCTTTCTCTACAAAAAAAAAAAAAAAAAAAAAAAAGAATAAACGCTTTGGTTTTTTTCTGATATTTTTAAATCGTTGATTAGGATTTTTGCTCACATGACTCTTGAAT
>JBCAUG010726867.1:0-12222 GCA_038406175.1 Haplosyllis leylae
CCGCAAGCAAACTCGGCAGAAATTGTCCGTGGCTAAAGGGGTGCCAGCAGAGAAATTAACCACTAGTAAGGCCACTACGGCCAGAGGGCATGGCATGGTCAAGCGCACCGATAAATACTTTGCCAAACACTTAGCTGAGCACCAGGTAGGCCTGGGTGATGAGGCGCAGATGAAATCGATAGCCGATCGTCGGATCGAGAAGCTATTGCACCCTCTCCGGACACTATCCGGGGCGTTGGAAGTGGAGACAGATGAGGAGCCCCATGAGTCGGCAGTGGAAACTGGCGCGGACACTAGCGTGGAGACCAGTGCCGACGCCTTCAGTGATATTACCTCCCTTTACGATTCCACTGACGACGAAGAGGATTATGACGATATTGTTGCCTACAACACCAAGACCTCTCACCAGGTCACTGTGGCCGAGAGGAACATGCAAAGGAAAAAGCAGAAGCAACGGCAAGAGCGCCGGGAGAGGAAGCGCATCCGTGACCGGCACCACAAGGGCACCACTCTCCCGTTGTTCAAAAATAGCCAGAAAGAGGGTGCCATGGCATACACCGACTGGAGGAATGCCATAGATGAGCTGATCGAGGACAAGATACCCATGGACTGGATCAAGAGCCTGGCCCTCCAGTCCTTGGAGGGCCCCCCGAAGGACATGGCCTGGCTGGCCAATAAGGTCAGCAAGGGTGACTTGGACGCCATTCTAACAGTGCTGGATAAAACATACGGCCGGTCTGCATCATACGTACATCTCCAATCAGAGATGTGCAGTATCCAGCAGTTACACCGGGAGTCAGCGCAAGATTATTATCAGCGCCTGGTCAGGCTGCAGGTAGCGATACAGGATAAGTTCCCGGGCCGGCTTAATGAGTTAGAGTTGGAGCGGACCGCCCAGGAGGCGTTTTATAACGGACTCCGGGACAAGTTCAAACCCATGATCTCTCACCTACTCGACAATCCCAGCATAACGGTGACCAACCTTGTGGAAGCAGTGCGCCAGATTGAAGCAACGCAGCAGCGCTGGCAGATACTCCGCCAGGATGCTTTCACCCACTATCCGGCATCCACATCAGCTGGCTACCAGAAGGACCAAAAGCCGGCTAAGGCTGGGGTCATTAATGCAAAGCCAACAAAGTATGAAGAGGCTGACACAAGTGCCAACGAGATGGCTGCCTACTCCGAAGAGGAAAAGGAGGAGTGGAGAGACGACTATTATGTCTGCGCTATCCAGCAGGCTGAAGAGGCCCAAAACTTCTTTGGTGCCTGCTATAACTGTCATGAGCCGGAACACCATTGGTGAGACTGCCCCCAGCTGTTGCAGCCTGGGCTCCAGGAGATTAAAGACTGGGTTGGCAAGGAGGCCGACCGGTTAAACCTGTTCGGGGATGGCAGAGTGAAGGGAGGCCATGTCCCCCAGAAGGGTCAAAGAGGGGCCATGCTGGGAGCACCGGCAAAGCCCCAGAAATGTATCAACCCCCGAAATCTCCCTATCAGAATGATGACCCGAGGTTGAGGTGGCTCTGCCCCATGAATCTGGGTTATGCCTACATTGATGGGACCAGGACACTAGTGTTAATCGATGATGGCTCACAGATCAACTCTATAACGCCAGCGTACACCAAGTCTCAAGGCCTGGCAGTCGGCCCCTTGGAAGAATTGGCTGGCGACCCGTCGAGGATGAAGCAAAGCTGCCGGTAGGGCTGTACGTCCTTCGGACTTACACCGAGATGAAAGACGGTAGCCAGAATGTCAGCGTTGTCCTACGTAATGGGACTAGCCAGCCTATCCGACTATCTGGTGGAAGGATAATTGCCAGGGTTGTGGCCGCCAACCTGGTGCTGGATGTGGAGCCCTCCCCCGCCTTCATGCGCAAGCTGAATGAAGATGAGGAGGCTGAGGTACCAAAGCTGACAATACCCGAATGCCAACAGAAGCTGATAGAGATCCTAGAGAAGGACAGCGGATTGGATGCGTTGAAGGAGTGGCCAGCAGAACAGGCTAAGAAAGCCTGCCGGCTATTGATGGAGTTCCACCACGTCTTCTCTCTCGATAAGAATGAGATGGGCTGTACCGACACTACCAAACATGTCATTGAGCTCACTAAGAGTGAGCCGTTCAAGGAACTATTCCGGCGCATAGTGCCTCCCCTAGTGGAAGAAGTAAGAGAACATCTCTGGGAGATGCTGGACGGCAGTGCTATCCGGCCATCTAATTCACCCTGGTGTAATGCCGTGGTGCTGGTGAGGAAGAAGGATGGGACCCTTAGGTTCTGTATCGACTTCTGCCGGCTAAATGAGAGGACCAAGAAGGATTCGTTCCCCATGCCAAAAATGATCGACATGATGGAAACGATGGTCGGTGCTCGATTCTTCTCCTCGATGGACTTCAAGTCAGGTTTTTGGCAGGTGAAGATGGACGAGGAATCCTGGGCCTACACAGCTTTTACAGTTGGTAGCCTGGGTGTGTATGAATTCCTGAGGATGCCATTTGGGTTGTGCAACGTGCCGGTGATGTTTCAGAGGTTGATGCAGAACTGCCTCAGTGAACTAAACCTTACGTATGCTCTAATCTACTTGGACAACGTGATTGTGTTTTCTAAGACCGAGGATGAGCATTTGACCCAGCTAAGAGTAGTGCTAGAATGGTTCCACGAGCATGGCCTGAAGCTGAAGCCTGCCAAGTGTGAGTTCTTCCAAAAGGAAATCTCATACTTGGGGCACCAGGTGTCGGCCGACGGTATGCAGCTGGGGACCAAAAATCTAAGGGGAATAGCCGAGATGGCACCACCAACCACTATCACTGGAATACGTCATTTCTTGGGGGTGGTAGGGTTCTACCGCCGGTTCATTAAAGGATTTGCCAACATAGCCCACCCCTTGCAAGACCTGACAGCGGGTGAGAACAGTCAGTTAAAGAACCAACCGGTGCAGCTCATGACCGAGGCTCTGAAAGCATTTCACACCTTAAAGCTGAAGTGCATGGCCAAACCAGTGTTGGCCTTCGCCGATTTTGAGAAACCATTCCTGTTGGAGACTGATGCTTCCAGGACGGTCTGGGCATCATCTTATCGCAGAAGCAGGACGATGGCAGGTATCATCCAGTGGCCTTTGCAAGCCGGAGCTTAAAGGGGTCGGAGGGGAAATACCACTCTTCAAAGTTAGAGTTTCTAGCTCTCAAGTGGGCGGTGGTGGACCAGTTCAGGGAGTACCTCCAGTACAAACCGTTCTTGGTCCACACCGACAACAACCCCCTGACGTACATCATGTCTTTGCCGAACTTAGACGCCACCAGCCACCGGTGGGTGGCAGCACTGGCGAACTTCCACATGTCGATAGAGTACATTAGGGGCTCAGACAACAAGGTCGCCGACTGCCTTAGCCAGGTCACTGACCGGCTTGATGAGGACAGTGTCAGAGAACTGATAGAATGTGCAAAAATGGGAGCTAAAGTCCGGCAGGCAGAGGAGGACGATCCTCGGATTGTCCAGGAAGATGCCCGGCTAGATAACGAGGTTATCCTACATGCCAGGGCCACACTAGCTCGTAAGAAGGTGTTTAAGAATCTCGCTGACAGGCATTGGGTGTTAGCTCAAAAGGCGGATCCCGTTATCCACCATGTGCGAGGTTGGCTTGGCTAACCTAAACAGAACAATCAGACTCTGTCGGAGTATCTCACCGGCCAGGTGTCTGATGTTGACCGGCTAGCTTACGTGAGGAGACAGAAGGATTTGGTTATGTCGCATGACTTGCTGTACGTGACTACCAAAGCGCTGGGTACCAATGAACACCTGTTGGCTTTCGTTGTCCCGGCTAAGAAGAGGCAAGCTGTGATAGACGGTTGCCATTGGGAGGCCGGGCATCAGGGAAGAGATCGGACACTGAGTCTGATGAGAGAATGATTCTGGTGGCCAGGCATGGGCCGGTGAACGATTATGGCTGTTGCCGGCTGTGAGCATTGTAGGCGCTATGAGTCCAGGCCAGTAATCCCAGAGATGGTAATGATTGGCGCTAGTGAGCCGCTCGATTTGGTGCACATGGATTTCGTCAACATGGAAACTACAGTCCACCTGAAGAAGAAACCGGTGGTTAAGAAAGTTTTGGTAGTGATTGACCATTTCACGCGTTTTGTTCGTGCTTTTGTCACACCGGACTGGAAGGCTGGAGTACTTCTCCGTATTCGGGTTCCCACACCGGCTAATGTCGGACCAAGCACCTGAATTCGTGGGGGAGGTGGTCACTGCCCTGTGTGACCTGCTGAATGTCAAGAAAATACGGATGACGGCCTACCACCCACAATCTAATGGTGCCATTGAGAGAGCCCATCAGACCTTAATCAGGATGCTAGGGAAACTGGATCCAGGGAGGAAACACTGGTGGCTGGCCCACATTTCGTCGATTTGTCATGCATACAATTCGACTAGGAGCCAGGTAACCGACTATTCTCCACATTTCCTCATGTTTGGATGCCGGCCGAGGATACCTATTGATCTTCTCTTCCCGACGAGGCGGCAGAGAGAAATCAAGGGTGTAGACCGGTACGTCACATCACTGTACGAGCACTTAAAGAGTGCTATTGCCAAAGCCAAAACCACGGCTGATAAAGAAGCTGCCAGGTTTAAACGAATCTACGACAAACGCGCCGGAGCTATTGAACTCCACCCCAGCAACAAGGTGTTGATAAGACTGGACGCCTTCACAGGCGCTAGTAGGAAACTGAAGAACCGATGGGGTGACCAATGCATACAGTGATTCGCCACGTGGTGGACGGCGTTCCGATGTATGTGGTGTGGAACGACAGAAATGAGAACGATGAGAAGACACTCCACCGGGCACGCCTACTGTTATGGATAGCGAGTCCACCGGACCGGAATGATAATGTCCATGTACATGAGAAAGAATGAAATACCTCATGAGTTGTCTTATGGCCTGTACTTAGCCGCATTCAGGACCATGATTGACCTTCCTCGCCACAAGGCCAGCCATCGGGCCAGCGCAGTACGATCGGAGGTACTGCCGAAAGGAGCTGGCTACATAACCCCTGAGGAAGAGGGCATCGATCCTCTGATGGTCAGAGATGTCGCGCCGGTGGAAGACGTTCCACCGTGAGCGAGTACTCACCGGGAGAGGCCTCTTTGATCATGTTACACCTTTAGGGGGGAAAATCGGACCGGGTAGGCTAGCCGTCACGAAACGGCGCCATCGTCTTTGACAATGATGCTGGGACGCGGCATCCGCAGTGTAGTAGACAGTATACTGGTATGCTGCGATTGGGCCTTCGCCAGGTGTGTGGGCCGGTGACAACCACAAGTAAAGGCCACTGCCAGGCAACACACTATACACTCACTCCGAACCTTAAACCCCGTCCAGGGCACAAGGATGTACCCTTCTCTTTCAGGGGGGAAGGGGAGCCGGTGGCGAAGCCATACCACAATGACATGCTGAACTTTGGGCAAGGTTAGCTGGACCTGGAAAAATCAGTATGCCCTTAATTTTTTCCAAATACGGCACAAGTGGGCCACATGTTGTTTGTTATGTATGTGTTTGTTTTCCAATTTTCTTCCATTCTCGCTACGTTAAACTGGCATGAACTGAAACAAACAATCGGCTCTGTATAAACGTTTATTTTTGTTACTTTACAATGCATGCATGATCGGCGGCAAAACTGCCGGTTAAAAACAAACTGGAATAAAACAAAAAGGCAATTACATTCTAAGATCTGGCTAAGTAAAGGTAAAATCAAAGTACATAGTAAATGGCTAAAACCTACAAAATCAAAAATGAACAAATCTTCTTTGGCATGATTCGTAGCCGGGGCTCCGGCTGAACAAAAACGCTTAACAATAGCACCTTCTTATCAGGAATACACAACTCACTGGATGTAAGTTCGCTGGTAGGCAACTGCAAAGTGAGGTCAATCCGAGGTCAAGCACCACCAGCCAGAGGCCGGCTAAGTGCCGGCCGGTCACTTGTCAGCATCCCGGAAGACCAGGTCATGTTCCTCTTTGCTGTGACTAACCATGGCGGAGGCTGTGGGCTCGATGTGGAAGCAAATGCCGCAAAGAAGTGCCATCCGCCAATGTGCTCGTATGTGGTTATTGATGCTATCGTGATTATCCAGGTTGTAGGCACATGCTGGACACTGGGAACCGAGGTTTATCTTGACCGGCTTACCGAAGATCTTCTTCGTCATCTCCTGCCGGCTAATTGCTTCCGGCTTATGCAGCTTTGTAAGGCCAAACATGATCTGCTTCGCGGCGTGGCCTTTCAGAGGGATGGTCACATTCCCATGGTTGTTCACAAATACCTGGGCTAACCGGGTAGCCACGACTGGCTCCGATCGACCTGGCATGCCCCGGCTAATGGGCAGCCGGAGAGTCCTCGGATTGTGGAACTGCGCGAGGGCGTTGACATACTTTTCACGCTCTGACACCGGTGTTGCCGGGTCATCCACCATGTTCTGGAACATGACCTTGCTGCTCTTCACCGTGGGGTAAAGGGCATACCAGTCATCTTTGGCCATTCCCATCTCCTGCCTTTTCTTCTGAATGGCACCGAGCAGCGGTGAAAGGTCCGTTTGGGTGGTGGTTTGTTCTGGCAGGCCATGCTGCTGCTGGAGGGCACAGATGTACCCATGGTCATTGTTCAGAGCCTTAATCCTCATACTGGCCTTCTTCGCTTCCACGATGCAGTCGGTCTGAAACTTCTCCTCCGCCGGGGTGAGTTTACTCTTCCCCTTTACCGGTTTTGGCCGGTCGCGCTCGGACTCGGACGACTCTTCCGGGTGGGCACGTTCTTTCTTCTTCTTCTTTATCTTTCTCTCCGGCTTAGCCGGAGTACCCGGCGTCTCATCTGAATCAGAGGAGGACACATAGCCGAGTAGCTTTTCTGTCAGGGTCAGGGATTTCTTCACCGTTTCGAGACCATAGCTGGCTGCTTTCTGTTCTACCGAGGTCCGAGGTCGGCCAGCAGTGTCTCTACCCGGGCCTTCTTGGGATTCTTAGTGGGAGTATTCTTGCTGGACCCCTCATCGTTGATGCAGTCGAGTAGGATGCAGCCATCATCAGCATCATCGGCCGGGGGAGCCGACTTTGTTGTGGCCGGCTTCTTGGGCGAGTGAGCCTGCTTCTGAGTTTTGTTATCAGGCACTGGGCCAGGCACAGGAGCAGCCACCGGTTTGCTCTGGAATAGGCCTGGAGGTGCCCTCAGGGGATTCATGCCCAGGGGAACCTTGGGGCATTCTGGAAAGACGAGGCCTGTCTGTCTGGGTGACAGTCCCGGTTTGGCCATAGGCCTGGCACCTGGACCGGGGTGTGGCATGGGGTTGGAGCCTGTAGGGACTATGGCCGGCGAGCTGGCGCTTGCAAAATACAAGGGGTACATCATGGGCATGGCCCTGGTGTGCATGACAAGAATTTCCAACTGCTGCATCGCAGACAGGAACCTCGAGTTGATCTCGAAGTCCAGGTTGGTGACCCATAGACCCTGTACCCGGCCCTGAAAGTTGCCGGCCTGCTGGGCCAGCAAGGCTGTGAAAGGGCCAGAGTCTCCTTCGTCCGCATCCGCCGCCTTCAGAGCCAGCGGTGTGGCCACCCTTAGGAAATCCATGACAGCATGGTCGGACTCATTCTTAAGGTACTCCTTGGTCTCTGCCAGCATCGCCACCTGGTTAGCCTTAGTTTCTTTCCTCTTGTTGAGGTATTTGGTCTCAGCATCATTGATGGCAGCTTGCAGCTGTTGGGCAGCGAGCCGCACGCCGTCCACCACCCAGTTGTATTCCATTAAGCTGGGTGACGCTCCTAGTAGGCTGTGTTGTGTATCCACTGACAGCCAGAAGGCACCCATCGCAGTCCGGATATTGGAGGTGCAGGTGTTGATACCCAACAGGAGGTCGGCATGCAAGACCTCCATTCTCCCATAATATTCAGCCAGGCTCGCGTACTTCTTGTGTAGGTTATTCATTTTGGCCAATATCTGGATTATCTGGCGTTGCACGGTGTTGGCCGTGCGGACCCTCGCCGAGGCCGTCGAGGCGGCAGAGTCTGACACTACATCCACTGGCTTGTCCCCCTCTCCTCCATCTCCAACGTTCCCAGCTTGATCAGGCTCACCTGGCTGGTCCTGCTTGTCAGATTTGTCAAGTTCAGTGGGTACAGATGGTTTTTCCAGCTGCGCACTGTCATCTGGCATGGGTGGATTGCCCCCAGGACCGGGATCACCTAAATTGGCATCCAAAGAAAGGAGTGGAGTCATCGGCGTTGTACCCAGGACCCCGGGGGGATTTCCACCAGGGAAGTTTTCCCAGGCGATGCCCTGGTTGGGGGTGTAATGGACGCCTAGGTAGGATGCATTGTGAGATGATGGATGCTTGACCATATTCTCAGATCCAGCCATGTACACGACATTCTTAGCCGGGATGGCACCACTGCCCGTCCCATAACTGACGAATGAATTATTCACACACATGTCTTGTCAGCTATCCACTTTCCGGAATACAACTTGATCCTCATGTACACCAAGGCAGCCGGCAATATCCCGGCTAAGGACGACGAACCAGCTGCAGGCATCCCTGACAAAGGGGATGACCTCCCATGCCCAGAACGCATCCGGGGCGCCACCCCAGACATCGATCGTATCACACATCAGCAGGATATTAGGATCGCCTACTGCTGGGTAGGGCCAGTAGGGCGGATTGGGCGTGGGTATGCGGCATAGTGCCACACATTCCTGCCCCTCAGAGGCTTCTTTTTGTAAGTGGGGGATAGCGTCTCCGACAAACACCATGTGCTGGCCGGAGCAGGTCCAGACGATACACCCGGAGAAGACAAACCTACCTTCCCTGGTTGGGTCTAAACCGGTGCGATTTTTGGTCATACACAGCAAGAGAGCATTCAGCTCTTTGTACTTGTTGTCGGCCGACCTCCAAAGGTCAGCCCTCTTGTGGGCCCACAGGTCGGCGGTATCCAGATTGATGGCATGTGTCTCTGTAACTGTGAGCTGCCGGTATAACCGGCTGGCTTCTTTGTCGAAGTTCAGGCCCAGCCTGGTCTCGCTCCACAGGACATCCGGGTTTTGAAACAGGAAGTCCTGCGTGAGGGCCTGGCTGAGATCCCCATCACACACCTCTACCCAGGTCTTGAGTTTCTCTCTGGCTTCTGCCATAGCCAGTTCCCACACGCTGTCTTCGCAGTCTTTGTACGGGTCCGTCATAGTCTGGGACTGAAATAGGAATGAGAATATTTAGCCGGGAGTTGGAATAGATGCTTTGTTCAAATTGGGTCGGGGGAAGCGTTAAATAAACAGAGCAAGTGGGACAACAGTGTTGGTTTACCAGAACAAGGCCAGCCACACGGGCTGGCACAGATTAAATAAACAGCTTGAGTTATTGTTGTTTGTTTAAGTTCGACGATTTAAAGACCCTTGTTACATAGCCAGGAGATGTGATTAAAGATAACCCGGCTAACCTAAACTGTTACGAAAAGCCGTTATGTGCCAACATAAACAGATTGCGCAACCGGCTAAGCAGTTTGGAGACTCCCCATCTGGAATGCGAGGTTTATCTCTGCCGGCGCTGGAGGCCGGCTAAAATTTGACACAGTGGTACTTCTTAAAGAAAGGTTGGCTGCTTAGCCGGCGTCCAAGCACTGGGGGTTACGCTGACTCTAAGCCGGGCTAACGCCAGGATAAAGCGGACTGGCCAGCAGAGGTAAAGAAAGGATACTTACATGTGTTCCCAGAGATGGTCAAAGTGAAAATGCTGCACGTGCGACCTTTTTGCACCCTTATATACCTGACGACGTCCACCAGAGGGTGCACGGTCGTGGTTGCTAATGCGCTAAGCCAATCACAAGGCTCCATTTCCTTCAAGGGGATGGCGTTGTGGGCGTGGCTTCATAAAAATGAAAGGTATAAAAGGCCGCGTCAGACACGAAAGAGCTCAGAGAGGCGCTGGTCTCCAAGGAGATAGCATCGAATTGGCACCTTTATAGAAAAAGAGCAATACGCCAACACCGGCTATGTCGGAACGATGTGGCAAAAATAGAGGTAGAGTAGATGATGTTGAACCGGACGGGCCGGTGTGTGAAATGTAAGTATTGGTTTTACTTTTTATGTTAGCCGAGTAATGTCAAGATGTTTTAGCCGGGCTGTACTGGCCGGCTCTTGTGATATGGAGATCAGAGATGCAAACTATCATGACAGGGGGAATTCTTTTGTTCATAGAGTTCATCCCGGTGCTCACATTTGTCTAGGGGAGCACCGGCTATCTTCTGTTCTCATTTTGTTGGTTTTTTGCAGATATAAGATCATACAGAGGGTCCACTATGGGACGTGGGAAGACATCAATGACCTGGCTGTGAATCTGATGAACGGGTATAACAAGACCTTGGTGCCAGAAGACGTTAGTCGGCTAAACCTGTTTGATGCCTTCCGAATACTTATAGTATGGGTATACTGGTATTCGGTACGGTATTTCAGTGGGGCCGGCATCCACGATGGCCACTGCGCCGCCTTGGCTTATTCTTTTCTGGGCATCGCCAGGTGGTTTGGCGGCGTGTTCCGCCAGCCACCGTTCAATTCCAAGTCTCAGCAGCGCTACAATGACTGGGTGGCAAGAACCAGTGCTCGGAACAATCACACGGGCATGGCCTATCTCATGAATGTACCGGAAGGGGTTCAGGGCTGCCACTTCATGTCCACGGACATGCTGGGCACAATGTTTACGAGTGTGGCCCGGCAGGAGCGGCCAATTGGGGACCCCTGGAGACCCAAAAACGCCACGAGTATGACGAAATGGGAAGAGTCAGTGGCCAAGGCCCAGAGGGAGGTGGTGCACACAATAGCCACCCATCTGGGGACCCAGATGATACAGAATGGCAGGGTTTTCCCCGGTCCCCTCCGGTATGCGCCGCGCAACTATCTGGATCATGCCTTCCCCTTTTATAACGACCCATCAGTCTTCGGCATAGACGGACGACTTCCACCCAGTCCAACCCAGTCGCCGGCTACTGCCGGTAGATCACAGCCTGGAGCCTCAAGTTCACAGGCAGGCATACCTGTAAGGAGCGGAGGATGGTCCACCATGACTGCTGTGCAGGTGGCGGCGTGCGTGGAGGAGCAGGAACACGAGGAGGAGAGGGCGGCGCTCCAGAGGGTGCTGGTGCAGGGGGTCGAGGTGGATCCGGACTCGCCAGAGGATGACGATGATGCCGGTGCCATCAGCACTGACACAGACATGGCCAGCGTTACAGGGGCCCTGTCCCTAACCACGCTGTCTACACCCCTGCCGAACCTCCAGGCTAATATGATAGCCCATCAGAAGCTGGATGATCGGCAGCACCAGGGTCAGGAAGATCACGGCGGTGCTCACCCCAAACGCCAAGGAGAGGACCAGTCAGAACAACGCAAGTGCAGTAGAAGTCGGGATAAGGCGGAGGCCGCCACAGGTAGTGCCGGCGAGTCTACGCCGGCTAAGCCCGTGGACGATGACATGATAATTATGGATGGCCAGGACCTTAAAATAGAGCCCATGACCTGGCTGCCAGTGATGGGGGCACCGTTCCCGGTGCACTTAGCCATTCACGATACTAACAAATTCTTTTACTGGGTGAAGTGCCTTAACATCGACAACCTCAGCCTTGAGGTCCGGTTGATGAGGTACCTAGAAGACCACAAGGACGTGGTGCGGGACATAATCGCCTACATCCTGTGGGCCCTGGTTACCCATTTGATGACCGGCCAACATGTTTTTCCCCGCGCCATTCCCCAGAGATTCACCCATGTCGGCGGAGGCGCGCAGTCACCATCTCATGCCCCGTTCCCAGTGGAACCGAACTACCCTTCAGACATCTGGTTCAAATGCCGTCACGTCTGGGAATATTTGTTTTCCTGGGTCCAATACTGGTGGGAGGCTCTGATCCACCGGACACAACACCAAGCCTTCTTCGGCGGCCGGTGCCGGACAGATAGCCGGATGGTCCTATTTGGCATTAGCCATCTAAACAAGGTCCTTCCAGCTGATGCTGTGGTCCAGCTGGACGTCATAATGTCGAACACCGGCTGGGACGCAGCCTGCTGATTCAACGTACAGCACCAGCCGAAAGTTGTTGAGTTTTATAACGAACTGGAGCAGGAGGAGGCAGTCCGGACTGACCGGGAGAAGACGCGGATCCGGCAGAGGGAGAAAGAAGTGGCACATAACAACTATGTGGCCCTGCGGAAGTTA